>FLSR01000720.1:17514-35905 GCA_900092035.1 Leuciscus waleckii
TGAACATCCAGAATCCTGACACACCAGACATTATCAGACAGCGCAACACTCAGCTTACAACAATACAGTGACAAATCTTTTAAACCGGACTGACCGTAGGAAATGAGGTTAAATATATATTTTAGGGGGTACACTGAAAAAAAAGGCTTTTCTTACTCAGTATTTTTGTCTTGTTTCCAGTCCAAATATCAAAACAATTCTTAAATCAAGATGCATTTACTAAAGTAGTAAAATGCCATAAGATATTATGTGTTGCTTTCTGGGGAAATAAATCAAAATGAAGTGAGTTTTTGCTTAAAACAAGCAAAATTATCTGTCCATGGGGTAAGAGAAATAATCTTGTTTCTGTTTGAATTAACATAATTTTTCTGACCCCACGGACAGATAATTTAGCTTGTTTTAAGCAAAAACTCACTTAATTTTGATTAATTCCCCCAGAAAACAAGACATAATTTCTTATCTAATTTTACTCATCTAGTAAATGCTTCTTGATTTAAGAATTTTTAGATATTTGGACTGGAAACCAGACAAAAATCCTAAGTAAGAAAAGCATTTTGCAGTGTAACGATACACATATTCGTATTGAACCGTTCGGTACGAGGCTTTCGGGTCGGTACGCATTACAAACCGAACAACTCGTTGGACTTTTTTCCTGCCGGTGTGACCAAAATTGTATTAGCAGTCGAGCTGGTGCGACCACTACAACATTACCCAACATCAAAAGGCAAACGTAATGAAAGCGGAACGAAACTGCGCTGCTCATTTGTGCTTCACAGGCCGTTTATCGGTTTGCACCAATGCAGCGCGAGTCGATCTCGATCGAGCGACACTGTTTCTACACAGCGCTACGAGATCCAGTGAAGAAAGCATTTGAGTTAGCCACAGAAATAATAACATCGCACCGAGATCCAGTGAAGAAAGCATTTGAGTTCGCCACAGAAATAATAACATCGCCGCGAGATCCAGTGAAGAAAGCATTTGAGTTCGCCACAGAAATAATAACATCGCCGCGAGATCCAGTGAAGAAAGCATTTGAGTTCGCCACAGAAATAATAACATCGCCGCGAGATCCAGTGAAGAAAGCATTTGAGTTCGCCACAGAAATAATAACATCGCCGCGAGATCCAGTGAAGAAAGCATTTGAGTTCGCCACAGAAATAATAACATCGCCGCGAGATCCAGTGAAGAAAGCATTTGAGTTCGCCACAGAAATAATAACATCGCCGCGAGATCCAGTGAAGAAAGCATTTGAGTTCGCCACAGAAATAATAACATCGCCGCGAGATCCAGTGAAGAAAGCATTTGAGTTCGCCACAGAAATAATAACATCGCCGCGAGATCCAGTGAAGAAAGCATTTGAGTTCGCCACAGAAATAATAACATCGCCGCGAGATCCAGTGAAGAAAGCATTTGAGTTCGCCACAGAAATAATAACATCGCCGCGAGATCCAGTGAAGAAAGCATTTGAGTTCGCCACAGAAATAATAACATCGCCGCGAGATCCAGTGAAGAAAGCATTTGAGTTCGCCACAGAAATAATAACATCGCCGCGAGATCCAGTGAAGAAAGCATTTGAGTTCGCCACAGAAATAATAACATCGCCGCGAGATCCAGTGAAGAAAGCATTTGAGTTCGCCACAGAAATAATAACATCGCCGCGAGATCCAGTGAAGAAAGCATTTGAGTTCGCCACAGAAATAATAACATCGCCGCGAGATCCAGTGAAGAAAGCATTTGAGTTCGCCACAGAAATAATAACATCGCCGCGAGATCCAGTGAAGAAAGCATTTGAGTTCGCCACAGAAATAATAACATCGCCGCGAGATCCAGTGAAGAAAGCATTTGAGTTCGCCACAGAAATAATAACATCGCCGCGAGATCCAGTGAAGAAAGCATTTGAGTTCGCCACAGAAATAATAACATCGCCGCGAGATCCAGTGAAGAAAGCATTTGAGTTCGCCACAGAAATAATAACATCGCCGCGAGATCCAGTGAAGAAAGCATTTGAGTTCGCCACAGAAATAATAACATCGCCGCGAGATCCAGTGAAGAAAGCATTTGAGTTCGCCACAGAAATAATAACATCGCCGCGAGATCCAGTGAAGAAAGCATTTGAGTTCGCCACAGAAATAATAACATCGCCGCGAGATCCAGTGAAGAAAGCTATTTATACTGTAAGTATTATAGAACTAAGGGATACAACAATCTTACATTTGGGAGCAATTTAGCAAGAACATACACTGTACCTTTTTGTAATAATTGTGTACCAATATATACTGTATACCCTTTTTCAAAATTACAGGGTATACTTACATGTAAGTACTTTATAGGTACACTATAATTACCAAAAGTTACACTGTAAAATAGATTTAATTACGCAGTACTTTCCGGGCTGTAATCTAAAGCGTTACCAATAAATGTTCTTTTAATAAATATATACAGTATATATATATTTTAAATTCAAGGAAATTTCTCTGGCATTTTTTTTCTTTTTGTATTTCGAAAACGTACCCAACCGTGACACTGTGTCGTAATGAACGATTATATATAAATGATATCAAATGAGTTAACATCTGAATGTGTGTTTCTCACCAGTCAGTGTGAACGGCCACATTACTGACAGCACAGTATCCTGACTCCTGCTCCTCTCCACACAGATCAACAGTGAGAGACGCCGCCTATAACACAACACACACACACACACACACACACATGAGTTTAATGTGTGCAACAGTGAGAGTTTCTGCATTTCTCACGGTTACACTGGTGCATTAAACTCCAGCTTCATTTTACTGTGTTCGACATCCATTTGTGAATCGGCATCAGTGTTGACTGTAAAAAGAACTTTCACATGTATTTCTAAATCAAACTAAAACCATGTTGGAATGCATTTGTGCAATAAAGTACACAAATAAATCAGAGTATTTGTCATGCATTTGTGTGTTCATGAACGAGGGTTTCATAACACTATTGTATTGTTAGCCATTGTTACTCATATGAATGTCTTTATCAGTTGTGTGGTTGTGCATTCATCCTTCTTCATGAACCAGAGAAGCTCCTCGATGAAACTATCCTAATTCCCAGGATAAAAACGACACCCAGATGCTGGTAAATAAATTACCACAAGACATTCTGCATTCTGTCCTGTCCTCTCGCTGCTTTATGAGTCCTGAGCAGACCTTCGGGAGAAAAACATCTCCGAGGCGCAGCTACGAGGACAAAGGCATGACATCATACACCAGCACAACCTCAACGCTCAGATAATCCCGACACTTCACTTCCGTTATGGAGGAATTTCAGCCTATAAACAGAAAATCCTGCTATAACAATGGAAACGAGTCGTGTTTGACTGCTAAGTGCTGATAAACAGTTTCCTGAGCGGCTCGAGCGTCTGCGCATCGCATTAATGCCTCCCTGCACTTCAAAAAGACTAAACCAGACCACAACGCGCTCGCTTTTCCAGGAGTCACATGTTTCTGCAAACCGTTTCTACCAGGGGAAACGACCGCTTTTAAAAATGAGCACTTTAGTGAAGCAGAAGTCCAAACATCTAAAAATTCTTAAATCAAGAAGCATTTACTAGATGAGTAAAATGCCATTTGATGTTCTGTCTTGTTTTCTGGGAGTTTTTCCTTAAAACATGCAAAATTATCAGCCAATGGGGTAAGAGAAATAATCTTGTTTCCGTTTGAATTAGCATAATTTCTCTTACCCCATTGGCAGATAATTTTGCATGTTTTAAGCATAAACTCACTTCATTTTGATTTTCCCCCCAGAACACAACCACATTATATCTTATGGCATTTTACTACTTCAGTAAATCCATCTTGATTGGATTTTTTTGTATAGACTGGAAACAAGACAAAAATAGGGAGTAAGAAAAGTATTTTTTGAAGTGCAGAGGAAACGATTGCTTTTAAAAATGAGTATCAAAAGCACTTTAGTGAAGCAGAAGCATGTTTATGCCGTGATAACTTTGGGCTGTAAATGCTTTAATAGCGTCACTCCAGTGCATGGCTAGACTACGACTGAAACTGGACCAACCTGAGGTCAAAGAGGATTCTCAGAGTCTGTGTATTTAAAATATTTGGCTTTGAGCTGCTTTGTGGAGGGCGTTTGGAAACACATGCAGCGTGTGGGTGTGCAAGCAGATTTCTAATTTACTATTTATAATCCATCAACCTCCTATGTTGCTACACACAAACTAGAAACAAGTGAAGAGCAAAAACGTGGCAGTGGACCAGCTCTCGATAAACTCCGACTCTCCTGTAAACAGAAAAACCATGAGCTTGAGGCGGCGTGCCAGAATCCAACGCATCTGGCTGTGGGGTAAACTAGGACATCTTAACTAAACAAAAGTACCCTTGACTGTCAGAGTTCGGCTCTCTCCACGGGGGAAAACAAGGGGCCATGTATGACTTTAACATCTGCACAAGCTCACGTCTAGAAAGAAAAGAAAGAAAAAAGAAAACGGCCCTACAGAACCACCGAAGTGACCCACATCCGCTTCTCCAAACACACAGATCAGGTTCTCTTTATTGCACCGTCGGGACTGGGTTCTCATGACACACGACTCGACACGGCCTTCAGTGAGGCCCACAACATTTTCAGCCTGTTTTTCAGGGAACATTCGTTGGATCGCACGACGGTGAGGTGTTGCAGTAATGCCTGGCGATGACTTTTTACATGCTATTTAATTTAATTAAATAGCATGTAACATTTTATTTAATATTCAACAATATTATTGATCTCCTGCATTGACACTATTATATGAGAACTGAACTGAGCTGGACAATGACATCACGGTTTTCTCCAGAGCGGCTATATATATAAATGAACTAAATTAATAACCTTTTTACAACACCATCACTGAAATTACTTAAGCTGGATTGTGACGCTATTTTCTTCTGGAAACAAACTTTCTTGCTTTATTTTCCTGTTATCTCTGTAAAGCTGCTTTGAAACACTCTGTGCTGTAAAAAGCGCTGTATAAATAAATGTGACTTAACTTGACTTGACTATTTACAGACAGCTGTGATCGAAGAGTTTACGCTATCTCAGATGCATAAAACTCAAGCCAAATTATCAGGAAGCCTTAGTAGAGATCTGCACCAAAACACTCCCTTTCCACCAAACCTGTGAGATCTCAGGAGAAACATCTTCATGACCTCATGTTAACTTCGGGTCCTTGCAAACGGATCGATAGACAGACAGACAGAAAGGACTCACCATACCTGCCCTCCTGGCGATGACTGTGTGGAATTGGCCGTCTGAGACCCTGATGGTCGTCATGAGCTTGTAAGTGCCGCTCCCCAAGTTAAACGAGAACCTCATTTTGCCTTCAAAGATCTCGAGGGCCAAGAACTCCGCCTTGTCGCCGGTCTGGTTGTCATGATTGTACATGAGCAAGGCGTTTTCCTTCAACGTGGCAAACTTAATGTAGATGTAGTTGTTGTTGGGGTCGAGGCTGGGGAACTCCATGTAAGAGAGCTCCTCGAATCCATAACTGTTCAGTTCACAGTGCTTTCCAAACACACCTGCGGAGGGAGAGTGATTTACTGTCTGTCTGCGGCGAAAGAATTTCTTGCAGTGAACAATTCATGGCAACCCATGACATTCATGGTTCAACACACACACACACACACACACAAAAAGGTTGTGCATTTACCGTGTGTCAACTAACAAGTTCACACTGCAATTCATTTTCTGTAATCTATAACACATTGTTTTCTGCATCTTCAATAACAGTCTCTCACACACACACACACACACACACTCATAGTCCAGAATTAATTGCAGCATTTGTAGGACCCTGAACTAGTCCTGCGGCTGAAATGATGACTTACCAAAAGGACAGTGACAGTAATAGCCTTCCACCCGGTTCTGGCAGGAACCCCCATTAAAACAGGGGTTACACTCACAGTAATTGATGATGGAGTCACAGGCTTTCCCTGAATTCATGAAACAACACCAATGAAAACAATGAGGTGAGGATGAGCATGACACACAAAAAGGACTGTTCTCACATGGGGCTCCCAGAACCCCCAGTGGTGCACTTTATCTTTCTAATACAAACAGTTTAATTTTTACACCTTGTAAACGGACCCACGTTTCTAAGAGAGGGTAAAGTCTGTCATGAAGGTATAGCTGTGCACGTATACATCAGCTGCACTGGTTCTGGGAGACCCGTAAAAAGGTGCTGATATAAAACACACACAAATACGCTATGACAACAACAGGATGGCTGGACACACAAATGATCAAGCATAAACTTAAGTTGAGATCTTTCCTTTTCTGCTTCCTGAATGCCATGCTATAAAACGAATGG
Source organism: Leuciscus waleckii (assembly GCA_900092035.1). Classification (NCBI taxonomy): domain Eukaryota; kingdom Metazoa; phylum Chordata; class Actinopteri; order Cypriniformes; family Leuciscidae; genus Leuciscus; species Leuciscus waleckii. Next base: position 23,843 of record FLSR01000720.1, read on the forward strand.
CACGAAGAACGAAAACTCCATCACCACTAGCAAAACTGGAAGTGTGGGGTTCAGCTGGAGTGCATGCACACTACTGTAAGTCAATAGGTGTAATTCTCTAGCAGCCTCATTTATCTGGGGCCTCCGATGTGAACACACTGCAGTCATTTGTTATGATCAGAATAAGAAAAGAATCATAATGACTCAGAGCCTGAAACAAAACTTCTGTTACGGCTCTATTTTGAAAACTATGTCCAAAAGCTACAGCCAACACCTGCCCAAACAGAGCCGATTCAAGCTAAGGCCATCACACATGGTTTTTCTAAGTCAACAATCACAGACATAGAGTCATATTCATATACACAAACTGATTTTACAATCACCCCAATCATGTTAAAACTGTGTATCTAAAAACATGGGAGAAGCTACATTCATTTTTTCAACAAAAGAACCTGATCTTTTGTACAAAAGATACCTGCATTTGAACATTAATACAAAATGAATGCAGATTTGTTTCTATGACTTTTTTTTTCCAATGCCAGATGCTCCTTAAACTCTTTAAAGTAACCAAAACTGCACAGCAAAGGTGAAATCTGAAGGCGGTTTACAGCCATATCCTTATTAGGGTGAGAATTTGATCATCTCCTTTCATTAAAGTAAACATGACAAGTTGATCTGCATCATAGCTGATACCTCCCAGTCTGTGACCCTAAAAGCAAACTGCATTTGGCAAAGGCCACTGTATGCTTGGGTTATAACACCCCTCCAATTACTTAGAAGCAAATATTTTTCTTGGCCTAAAATGTTAACAAACTTGTGTGCAAGCTGCTTGTGTGCGCTGGCCTAACATCTGTGGTTGTGGTACTGGTAAAGTGCAAATGATGAAAGACTGTACCTGCAAATCCAGATTTGCAAAGGCAGTTAAATCCCCCGGGGTAATTCTGGCATAGTGCCCCATTCTGGCAGGGGTTCGAAAGGCACTCGTTGACGTCCCTCTCACAAGCCATCCCAGTGAAACCTTCTGGACAGGAGCAAGAGAATCCCCCCACCAAGTTGTGGCAAGTTCCACCATTGTGGCAAGGTGTTGGCTGGCACTCGTCAATGTCCATCTCGCAGAGGGCACCAGCATATCCAGGCCTGCAGTTACAGGCGTATGGCTGTAGGGGGCGATTTGACACGAGAATGATCGGGACGCTCTCCTCAGTCTTCATGTCTGGTCCAACAGCCAGCCGCCTCTTGCAACTGCCCCCGTTTTGACACGGATTGTGGGAGCAGGGATCATGGTCCATGGAGTCGATCTTAACTCCACTTTGTCTGAGCAGAATTTCCTTGATGCTCTGGAAGAAAGTGGCCACTCCACTTGGATTGACGTACTGCCCATGTCCGCGCTTGACCGCTGCCATCAAGAAAGTGCTGTTGTTGAGTTCAAACACCCCATAAATCTGCACTCCGGTGCCTAAACCGGCTAGCTGTGAATTGGCGATACGCAGGAAACTGAGGTAGTGATTGGTTAGGAAATTGCTTGCGCTTTGGGATATTACACGTATAAGGATGCTGTTGTCCACTGTGGCATTATTGAATCCAATGAAGAAAACACGTACATGGCTGTTGACGGCATCATGGACGCCATCACTGCTACGCACTGATAAATCAAAAGTGCCATCTGTGGAGCGAGTGTTTGAGCTGAGGTCACAGGTACCTGTGGGAATGCTAAAGAGGGCAGCCGCCGGTGGAGTCAGAGAACACTGGAACGTGTCTTGTACATCTGGATCCTGTGGCTTCACCACCCCCAGTGATCCTCCAGGGAACATATTTCCAAAATAATAGACGTAGATCTCTACAGAGCGAGACTCTGAGGGATATCATTCTGATCATTGACTTTGTGTGGACAGTTCCGGTCGAGGACATCTGAGGAATACCAGAATCTTTGATAATCACAGAGAGGTAGAAATCACTTATCTGCTCTCTGTCTATCTCCCTGCTGGTGGTCAGCTCACCGGTATGACTGAGGGTGAAGTAGCTGGATGCTGCGCCAGTGTTGACAAGGCTGTAGGAGAACGGGCCTTGATTTGGAGCAAGATCTGGATCACTTGAACTGAGAGTCATCACGGGTGTTCCTGCCCTCTGGTTCTCCATCACCTCCCCACTTGTAGTCACCAAAGTCGGTCCATTATCATTAATGTCTTCCAGGGTCACAATTAAAACGGCACTGCCGGTGGCAGCTGGAGAACCTGAGTCTACTGCCAGGATGGTGAGGTTGTACACTGGGATGGTTTCCCGGTCCAGTTCTGATGCCACAGACACCTGTCCTGTCTTAGGATCGATGGTGAAAGTACTTCTTTCATAGTTGGCAGCAATGGCATAGGTGAATCTGCTCCAGCTAGGGACAGAATCTGAATCCTCAGCACTGACGAATGTAACCAGGCCTCCAGGAGACAGTCCCTCATTAACCTGAACATCATAGAGTTCCTGGGTAAATACTGGAGGATCATTGGCATCTAGAACTGTAATGTTCACAAGCACCTCATCAATATCTGCCCCTCTTATGCTTCCTGCATTCTTAGCTAAGACTTTGAGTGAAATCTTTTCTTCTTTTTCACGATCAAGTGGTCCTGAGACGTAGATCTGACCTGTCTTTTTATTAATGCTAAAACCCCTTTTTCTGCTTCTGCCAAAAATCAAGTAATACACTACGCCATCTTCTCCCAAGTCTCTGTCGCTAGCAAACACCTCCCCAATGACTGTGCCTTTAGGTGCCGCCTCTGAGACCTCAAAGTAGTATTGCTTTGACACAAAACGAGGGACATACTCATTAGCACCTTTCAGCTGAATGTTAACATATGCGAAGCTGCATCGTTCCTCATCTGGAACGTTAAAGGCTTGACAGTCAGGTGATACACCTGTTAGCTTCATAGTCCAGGAAGCCTTGTGTGGTGATGATTCCTGTATTGGGGTCAATAATGAACAAGTCACTGTCTGATGACTGAATGACGTATGCCATCAGGGCATTTGGCCCAGAGTCTTTATCCGTTGCATTCATTTTTACTACAGTAGTCCCACTGGGAACATTCTCCTGCACGACTGGGAAGTACTCAACAGGGTCGAACACTGGAGGGTTATCATTTACATCAGTAACATGGACGTTAACTGTAACATAGCTTGTCTTGGCAATCCACCCTCCATCTGTTGCAGAAACTCTGAGTTCATGCTTCTGTTTTGTCTCATAATCCAGTGGCAATGCCAGGGATAAAACGCCCGTTTGACTGTGAACTGAAAACAAGCCGTCGTCATTACCTGAGGAGATGCTGTACGTAATCAGGCCGTTCATTTGCTTGTCCTTGTCCTTATCTCGTGCTGATAGGGTGCGGATGGCCGTGCCGACAGCCAGACCTTCAGACACAGTGACTGTTACTTGGTTCTGTGAAAACTCTGGAGTGTGATGGTTCTCTTCTGTAACAGCTATTCTGACTGTTGTCTTAGCGGATAGAGGAGGGTTCCCTTTGTCACTTGCTGTTATTTCAAGCAGGTAAACTTTATTAGTGTCTGCAGTGAGTGAGGACGCTACTGTAACTGATCCAGTTTGTTTATCCAAGCGGAACTTGCTTGAACTGTTGCCTCCAGATACTGAATACTCTATTTCAGAGTTCAGGCCAAAGTCCTTCTGATCATGGGCTGTGACTTTGAGGAGTTTGGTGCCGACTTTTACACTTTTAGTTACAGGAGTGAAGTAAAGAGAAGATTCAAACATGGGTGGGTTATCATTGCTATCAACAATATTTATGATAACTGTGGTTTCGCTCATGAGTGGCTTGATGCCTCTGTCTGAAGCGGTGACGATGAAACTATGCCGGTTTACGTTGACGTTACTGTGGCCACTTGAGTTTTGATACCTTAGCTGCTGTTGATGAAGATCTCGCCAGAGCTGGATTGATTCGGAAGTACTCTGTTTGAGATCTGATAAAGTAAAATATTTTACCGTTGAATCCCTCGTCAGGATCTGTGGCAGAGACTTGAGTCACAATGGATCCAACCTCCGTCAGCTCAGGATAGTCTAGGTAATATGACGGCTTGCTAAATCTTGGAGCATTATCATTCACATCTGTTACAAATATTGTGACGTCAGTGCTAACCGCCCATCCTGAATCATGTGCTGAGACTTTGGCAATGTAGTGGTCTGTGTCCTCTCGATTCAAAGGTCTACTGATAGTGATGTCTCCTGTGGTGGGGTGGATGATGAAGGGAATACTTGCGTCGCTGATGGAGTATCGGCTTATAGCGTTAGCTCCTGCATCCTCGTCGGTGGTGGTTACTCGGGTCACAGTGAAGCCCACTGGTGCATTTTCAGGTACAGTGGCACTGAAGATTTTGGAGAATCTGGGAGCATTATCATTAACGTCCAGCACACTGATCAAGACTTTGACTGCTGTGCTTTTCGGAGGGCTGCCTCTATCCGTCGCCTTCACCCTCAAAGAATACTGAGCGACCTTCTCTCGATCCAGTGGCCGTGTCGTGCGGATTTCGCCAGTTGCCCGGTTGATGCTAAAGCTGTTTTCTTTATTGCCATCAATGATTGCAAAGTCCAGTTGCCCGTTTGGTCCGCTGTCCTGGTCGAATGCAGAGACTATAAGCACACGTTGAGCTGAGAGGTTTTCTAGAATATCAGCATAGAATGGCTCTTGCTTGAAAACAGGATGGTTGTCATTAACGTCCAGCACTGCGATCTCTACTTTCTCATAGGCCGAATAAGGAGGGAAGCCTTGGTCTCGGGCCTCTATCCACAACACGTACTTCTCAATATTCTCATAGTCCAGAGGATTTTTGATAGACAGCTCTCCTGAAAGTTGATCTATGTGGAATGCATTGTCCAGGTTTCCGCTTGCAATATAGTACGACAAAGGACCTGCCCTGGGTGATGAGCCGGTCCCTTTGTTACAACAGTGTTTGTGGGTGGTTTTCTGGGAAGGTGAAGGATTTCTCCTTGAGTCTAATATGGGGAAAGTCTCCTCCAGTAACGAAGCGAACTGTAACTGTCGTGCTGTCGGTTTTGGGGTTGGTGCCTCCATCTTTTACATGGACTGTGAAGGTGACCTCTGAACTCCCTGTGAGTTTTTCATTGGCAGTGATGGCACCTCTAATCGGGTCTATCTTGAACTTTTCTGAATTGCGCCCGGTAAGCGAATAGTGAAGTTGAGCATTTGAGCCGTAATCTTCATCTGTTACTGTGACCGCAAACACCAGTGAGCCTGCCAACAACACAACAGAAGTGATTAGATGCTGATCAGACAGACAAAACTCAATGAAACCTTAAACTCCTGCCACAGAAGACGCACCGGTAGAAGTAGAAGCAGGAATATGCGTGACATATGGATGATGGTGAAACCGTGGAGGGTTATCGTTGATGTCGGACACCACCACGGATACTGTGGCAGAGCTGGATAGCGGAGTGGGTTGTCCACCATCCGATGCCACCACTAACAGCTGGTAACTGGCCCGCGACTCACGATCCAGCAGAGAACTGGTGATGATCAAGCCTGTGGACGGGTTAATGGAGAACTGACCGTCCCCACCACTGAGACTGTAACTGTAAATCACAAACACAACAGATTCAAATATATGCATGGAGACCAAACCTTGTTATTTGCCAACTACCCACAGATCAAGAGATTTGATTCCAATTGTTTTTCAGATATGTACATTTATGCATTTAGCAGACACTTTTATCTAAAGTGACTTACATTTCATTCAAAGTACACATTTTATCAGCGCATGCTTTCCCTGAGAATCAAACCCATGATGACCTTGGCATTTCTAGCACTTAAGCTACAAAAAGGCTACATTTATTTAACATGTTTCTCTCTGTACTGTATCAGCACCAGCCCCATTTCTTATAAGCAAAACTTTATTCTCCAAGTTTGTTGTCCTATGGGTGAGGGGAAGATTAATTTTTATTCATCTTTTTGTTTCTTTCATACTTGCACAGCATGTTCTCTCAGCTAAGCACCAGTGAACCCGCACTGATCAGAAACACTACATTTGAACCGTCCCCATGCTGTTTTGAGTTTCCGTGAGGTTCATTTTCGGGGCCCGTGACACAAACTCGTTCTGACAGTAACATGCACACATGGCAACTTCACCGCGCGCTTGTGTCAGTGAGACGGGAATTCCACAAATTACAGAACAAAGTGTGACAAACAACCGAGCGAGATGACAACAACATCATCAACAGTCACGCAAGTTCATGAGCGACACATGATCAGTGAGAACTATGATGTTGCACTGATTGAAGGGGCTGGTTCTGTGAAGTATTAAAAACTCATGTCTTGTTTCCACCAACTGGACTCTGATCTGTCTGTCATGCTTCATTATCATCCTCATTAGCACGTTTTTGGGAAAGTGGAACACGTTGCCCCCCGTGAGCTCATGCAGGGGCACTTTACAGATACATGATCGACTGCTAGTGTTGTATGAATATGTGTGTGTGACGTTGCTAAACATTTTGGTAACACTTAACTTAAAGCCCTTGGGCCCTATTTTAACGATCTGAAACGTAAGTATCAAACGTGAAACGCAAGTAACTTTGTGGGCGGGTCTCGGGCGCTGTTGCTATTATACCGGCGGGATAAATGACTCTTGCGCCCGACGCAAATCTAAAATGTGTTGGTCTGAAGTAGCTTCATTACTCATAGGTGTGATTTGGACGTAACGTGAAATAAACCAATCAGAGCATCATCTCACATTCCCTTTAAGAGCAGGCGCGCTTGTTCCATGGCGGATTGCTATTATAATGGCGTCCTGCTCTATAATAACACTAATATTCCTGCTCTTTAATAACACTAATATTCCTGCTCTATAATAACACTAATATTCCTGCTCTTTAATAACACTAATATTCCTGCTCTATAATAACACTAATATTCCTGCTCTTTAATAACACTAATATTCCTGCTCTATAATAACACTAATATTCCTGCTCTTTAATAACACTAATATTCCTGCTCTATAATAACACTAATATTCCTGCTCTTTAATAACACTAATATTCCTGCTCTATAATAACACTAATATTCCTGCTCTTTAATAACACTAATATTCCTGCTCTATAATAACACTAATATTCCTGCTCTTTAATAACACTAATATTCCTGCTCTATAATAACACTAATATTCCTGCTCTTTAATAACACTAATATTCCTGCTCTATAATAACACTAATATTCCTGCTCTTTAATAACACTAATATTCCTGCTCTATAATAACACTAATATTCCTGCTCTTTAATAACACTAATATTCCTGCTCTATAATAACACTAATATTCCTGCTCTTTAATAACACTAATATTCCTGCTCTATAATAACACTAATATTCCTGCTCTTTAATAACACTAATATTCCTGCTCTATAATAACACTAATATTCCTGCTCTTTAATAACACTAATATTCCTGCTCTATAATAACACTAATATTCCTGCTCTTTAATAACACTAATATTCCTGCTCTATAATAACACTAATATTCCTGCTCTTTAATAACACTAATATTCCTGCTCTATAATAACACTAATATTCCTGCTCTTTAATAACACTAATATTCCTGCTCTATAATAACACTAATATTCCTGCTCTTTAATAACACTAATATTCCTGCTCTATAATAACACTAATATTCCTGCTCTTTAATAACACTAATATTCCTGCTCTATAATAACACTAATATTCCTGCTCTTTAATAACACTAATATTCCTGCTCTATAATAACACTAATATTCCTGCTCTTTAATAACACTAATATTCCTGCTCTATAATAACACTAATATTCCTGCTCTTTAATAACACTAATATTCCTGCTCTATAATAACACTAATATTCCTGCTCTTTAATAACACTAATATTCCTGCTCTATAATAACACTAATATTCCTGCTCTTTAATAACACTAATATTCCTGCTCTATAATAACACTAATATTCCTGCTCTTTAATAACACTAATATTCCTGCTCTATAATAACACTAATATTCCTGCTCTTTAATAACACTAATATTCCTGCTCTATAATAACACTAATATTCCTGCTCTTTAATAACACTAATATTCCTGCTCTATAATAACACTAATATTCCTGCTCTTTAATAACACTAATATTCCTGCTCTATAATAACACTAATATTCCTGCTCTTTAATAACACTAATATTCCTGCTCTATAATAACACTAATATTCCTGCTCTTTAATAACACTAATATTCCTGCTCTATAATAACACTAATATTCCTGCTCTTTAATAACACTAATATTCCTGCTCTATAATAACACTAATATTCCTGCTCTTTAATAACACTAATATTCCTGCTCTATAATAACACTAATATTCCTGCTCTTTAATAACACTAATATTCCTGCTCTATAATAACACTAATATTCCTGCTCTTTAATAACACTAATATTCCTGCTCTATAATAACACTAATATTCCTGCTCTTTAATAACACTAATATTCCTGCTCTATAATAACACTAATATTCCTGCTCTTTAATAACACTAATATTCCTGCTCTATAATAACACTAATATTCCTGCTCTTTAATAACACTAATATTCCTGCTCTATAATAACACTAATATTCCTGCTCTTTAATAACACTAATATTCCTGCTCTATAATAACACTAATATTCCTGCTCTTTAATAACACTAATATTCCTGCTCTATAATAACACTAATATTCCTGCTCTTTAATAACACTAATATTCCTGCTCTATAATAACACTAATATTCCTGCTCTTTAATAACACTAATATTCCTGCTCTATAATAACACTAATATTCCTGCTCTTTAATAACACTAATATTCCTGCTCTATAATAACACTAATATTCCTGCTCTTTAATAACACTAATATTCCTGCTCTATAATAACACTAATATTCCTGCTCTTTAATAACACTAATATTCCTGCTCTATAATAACACTAATATTCCTGCTCTTTAATAACACTAATATTCCTGCTCTATAATAACACTAATATTCCTGCTCTTTAATAACACTAATATTCCTGCTCTATAATAACACTAATATTCCTGCTCTTTAATAACACTAATATTCCTGCTCTATAATAACACTAATATTCCTGCTCTTTAATAACACTAATATTCCTGCTCTATAATAACACTAATATTCCTGCTCTTTAATAACACTAATATTCCTGCTCTATAATAACACTAATATTCCTGCTCTTTAATAACACTAATATTCCTGCTCTATAATAACACTAATATTCCTGCTCTTTAATAACACTAATATTCCTGCTCTATAATAACACTAATATTCCTGCTCTTTAATAACACTAATATTCCTGCTCTATAATAACACTAATATTCCTGCTCTTTAATAACACTAATATTCCTGCTCTATAATAACACTAATATTCCTGCTCTTTAATAACACTAATATTCCTGCTCTATAATAACACTAATATTCCTGCTCTTTAATAACACTAATATTCCTGCTCTATAATAACACTAATATTCCTGCTCTTTAATAACACTAATATTCCTGCTCTATAATAACACTAATATTCCTGCTCTTTAATAACACTAATATTCCTGCTCTATAATAACACTAATATTCCTGCTCTTTAATAACACTAATATTCCTGCTCTATAATAACACTAATATTCCTGCTCTTTAATAACACTAATATTCCTGCTCTATAATAACACTAATATTCCTGCTCTTTAATAACACTAATATTCCTGCTCTATAATAACACTAATATTCCTGCTCTTTAATAACACTAATATTCCTGCTCTATAATAACACTAATATTCCTGCTCTTTAATAACACTAATATTCCTGCTCTATAATAACACTAATATTCCTGCTCTTTAATAACACTAATATTCCTGCTCTATAATAACACTAATATTCCTGCTCTTTAATAACACTAATATTCCTGCTCTATAATAACACTAATATTCCTGCTCTTTAATAACACTAATATTCCTGCTCTATAATAACACTAATATTCCTGCTCTTTAATAACACTAATATTCCTGCTCTATAATAACACTAATATTCCTGCTCTTTAATAACACTAATATTCCTGCTCTATAATAACACTAATATTCCTGCTCTTTAATAACACTAATATTCCTGCTCTATAATAACACTAATATTCCTGCTCTTTAATAACACTAATATTCCTGCTCTATAATAACACTAATATTCCTGCTCTTTAATAACACTAATATTCCTGCTCTATAATAACACTAATATTCCTGCTCTTTAATAACACTAATATTCCTGCTCTATAATAACACTAATATTCCTGCTCTTTAATAACACTAATATTCCTGCTCTATAATAACACTAATATTCCTGCTCTTTAATAACACTAATATTCCTGCTCTATAATAACACTAATATTCCTGCTCTTTAATAACACTAATATTCCTGCTCTATAATAACACTAATATTCCTGCTCTTTAATAACACTAATATTCCTGCTCTATAATAACACTAATATTCCTGCTCTTTAATAACACTAATATTCCTGCTCTATAATAACACTAATATTCCTGCTCTTTAATAACACTAATATTCCTGCTCTATAATAACACTAATATTCCTGCTCTTTAATAACACTAATATTCCTGCTCTATAATAACACTAATATTCCTGCTCTTTAATAACACTAATATTCCTGCTCTATAATAACACTAATATTCCTGCTCTTTAATAACACTAATATTCCTGCTCTATAATAACACTAATATTCCTGCTCTTTAATAACACTAATATTCCTGCTCTATAATAACACTAATATTCCTGCTCTTTAATAACACTAATATTCCTGCTCTATAATAACACTAATATTCCTGCTCTTTAATAACACTAATATTCCTGCTCTATAATAACACTAATATTCCTGCTCTTTAATAACACTAATATTCCTGCTCTATAATAACACTAATATTCCTGCTCTATAATAACACTAATCAAACGACAAAAGACAGAGAAAATTCACTAATTCTTGACTGATTAACCTTTATAACTATATTTGTAATGTATATTATACTTATAAAGTGCAGTGTTATTTTACATTACAGTTTCTGTCCCTGAACACCTGAAAATCGTAAAACAGTTTATTTGAATCATGTCTTTGTTCAGTTGTATTTTACTTCACTGAGTGTTTAATAATGCTTAATATTTATATTAGTTGGACTAGTTGTTCTTCTATGGTGTTTTTAAACCACAGGCAAACGTTTCTTGTGTAAGTGTTCTTGAGCCTGTTGATTTCTGCTCATGATATTCAGATACAATGAAATGTTTTGCAATAAGAGTAAATGTGAATGATATCTAAGTTAGTTTGTTTTTTTTACCTTATTGGACTCGAAATTAGGAATCGAAATCAGAATCATTATAATTCAAACGATAGCCAACTCTATATGTGTTGCTTCTATGCCTTAATTCCAGAATTAACACTGAAACAGTGAAAAATGACTTCAGCCAGTAAATAACACAGCATTATGCACCAGTTTGGCCGGTAACTGTTTTAGAAGATGCACCATGTCAAGCCGAGGAAAGATTTAAATGAACTGTATTGTATAAATGAAAAGGCTCGAGTTTGGACTCTTCTTAACTCATTAAACACAGATGGTTTGATATTCTCGCAGCACAGATTAACTTCTCAATCCTAAACATCTCTGTTTTAAACCCCGGTGCCATCTGTCTGTGCTCCTCGTCTAATCTCAGGCTCACCGCGTGGCACAAACGCTCAGGAATGTTGAAATATATCGGGATCGTTGCAGGGGGTGGAACGGTTTACAGATGCAGTCCTGCTGTTTCAAACAGTGAGGAGCACGCAGAAGCACTGCTGTACTCAGCCCGTGAGGAGAACGTCCTGCTAAATGAGGAGCAGATGACGAGACGCACGGAGAGATGGAGTGATTCAAACATCGCCCTGCGTTTAAAATGAATTTGCTGTGCATAAATTCAGCCTCTGATAACATCGTGCGGCAACAGCGACGCACACAAAATCCTGCTCGTAAAAACAAAAGGCGGAGGGAAGAAAAATGGCCGAAACTTTTCCCCT
>FLSR01000721.1:10541-20707 GCA_900092035.1 Leuciscus waleckii
TGTTAACCATTTGTAGATAATCTGTTGATAGTCAACTAAAGATTAGATCTGTTGCTTGTCAACAAATAAATTGTTTATGATCAGTAGACTATTAATAGACATTATCCACTAAGTGTTAGTAGATATATTTTAGGACTATCTTAACGCCATTAAGAAAAAATAACATTAAATTACAATTTTGCCACAGTTTTTGCTTGAACATGTTAAACATATCTAATCATTTCTTTAATACATTTTAATTTTAATTATGCAACTTATAAAGCGTTAAATTATGTATTCAATGTAAATATTAAAACTAGTGTATGAAATGGCAAATGTAAATATTGTAATTGAATTTTCATTTTCATTTTGCACCAAAGTATGGGAAATTTTAAATTGAAATACAGAAATGCATTGCCATTTTACATATTGTATTGTCATTTTGCATATTACATTTCAAATTGAATATTGCTACCCATATGCTTCCATAGTTGAGAAGCTGCGCTGGCTGAGTTCTCCGGCTACTCTCGAATTGCTCTCGCGGTACTTTGATGGCATACGTCACAGTCACGTGGCGTCGGCGCTGTATCAAGCCGGACACAATTTCTAACCGGCATGCACTGCTTTAAGTCAGCCGCCGATCGGTCTGCGCAGAGCTGCATGAAGTCGAACAAGCCTTTTCTTTCCAGTCACATGAATGCTTCATTTGTTTTCGGAATGTTTGAACCCAGACCACTACTCTAGAGGTTTTTGGAAGTTTAAGTCCATTTCCTAAAAATATTTTTTTAGAAATAAGCCTATAGCCTATGTTACATGATCATAATATTCTGCAATTTAAACAACATATATCATAAAATAATTAAACTACCATTTACTTGCATCAAGCAAGTCTGTTGGTATTTTTATAATTAGTATTATTATAATTGTTAAATTACCCTCAAAATTAATTGGTTCAATTTTTGTTTGAAAAAACCTTCTTTGTGGAATTTTATTACCAATATTATTTTTGACTGACTGGGGGCCTTTCTATTTTTACTAATGTTTGATTATAAAATTGACAAATTGCCAGTGAAACTTTCTGCCTTTCGTGCTCAAGCTTTATTGGCTTGGAAACTGATCTACAAGCACAACTTTTCTCCGCAACATTATTTTATTTGGAATAATGATATTTTGTATAAACCCAGGTGTAAAAGACTTTGAAAACATTTCTGCCTTAACGTTACTCTGACTCGGATTGGCTGTTGGCTGTCATGTTTCGGCATTAGTAATGATGATTGTTTTTTAAAGCTGCGAAGTTTATGGTAACTTTATAGGGGATAAATGCTGGCCTCGGCCTCGACCCCCAGAGGGTTAATAAACAAACTACAGCTGGTCCAAAACGCAGCAGCTCGAGTTCTTACCAGAACCAGGAAGTATGACCATATTAGCCCGGTTCTGTCAACACTGCACTGGCTCCCTATTATTATTTTTTTATTATTTACTTGATAGGGACAATGCACATAAATGAACATCTGCATTGAGACAACAAAAACAGACGTAAACATGCCGGATTATAGCCACAGGGCTAATTTACATCCGTAGTCCCTAGGCAAATTACAGAAATACAAAAATTATAGACTTCTATAATTCAATGTTAGGCTGCATAGATTAGGTCAGCCGGAACCGGGAACACTTCCCATAATCCTGATGTACTCGTTACATCATAAGAAGAATGGCGTCTACATTAATATTATCTCTCTGTTTATCCTGTGGTTTACCGCAGCCTGCCGGATCCAGGCCGTATCCAGATCTGATGAAGGACCTGCGCCTGGACGCGACGACAGCGCAGTGCTAAAGTGTCACTAGTCTCTCCCCTGTGAAGGCCTCCCTCCCCTCCCTTTACTTCTCTACAGATAAAACAGTGTTGGGATAATTCTGGTTCATGTGGCGGAAGCGGAATGCGGAAGCGATAAAATAAAATAAAAAATAATTCTGTATTATACATTTTTCAAGGCTTGTGGTTTGCGTTCTCGAGACATCCGGCACTGTTTTGTGCAAATGAGCGGCCGGATCGCGTTGAGGGTTTTTTGTGAGAACGGTGTCGTGTTAGCGGCCCCTAAGTTAATAACTAATGATAATTACAACGGAAGTGAATCAATCAAAACTAACTTTAGCTCTCATATTATCACTGTAAAGTGATAATCTATATTGTTAAAAGCGCTGTATAAATGAAGGTGACTTGACTGATGATGTAAGTGCTGTGGGAGGGGCTTCACTGATGATGTATTTTGATTGCTAATCCTAACATTATTCTGCTTCTTCATTAACATACAGGTATCTAGAAATATAGAAAATAATATAAATCATTTAAATTCTTCCAAGTATTAATAATGGTAAGAAAAACAGTTCAAATCATAAACACAGAAATAAATGTATATAGTAACCAACAAATAGCCTCAGTCTGCTGACACCAATGAAATGAGCTTTAAAGCTGCAGTAGGTAACTTTTGTAAAAATCTATTTTTTACATATTTGTTAAAACTGTGAAAAAAAAAAAAATCAAGCTCCTCTGGCTCCTCCCAGTGGTCCTATTGCTGCTCCCGGTCAGAAACAACCAATCAGAGCCAGGAGGAATGTCTTAGCAGTGTCAATCAAGCTCGTGTACGCGCTGATCACTCCCCTCTCTCGCACAGCGCGTACCATCGTTCAAAAGCGGCTCCGGCAGATGGCGGAGTGAATAGCCGCAACGTTACGAGCTCTCGGCATCAAACCGGTTTAAAGCACATATTGGCCGCCAGCCTCTGCAAATGCAGCTGAAATAATTTACAAGAAAAGATTAACACAAACTCTCAGCGAAAGACTAAACGAACACGACTATAATGCCTAGAAAGTCCGGACAGAAGCGTCCTAACGATTCCATGTCTAACGAGGAGGGGGCTAGCTGCTTAGCTGGCGACCACGAGTATACCAACGACGGAATGGATTGCAACCAGCAAACAAGCCTCGAAGAAGCATTCCCGCCCTTGCCCATAACGCCAAGTAAGCCTCCGCTCCATAAGAAACCAACTTTTACTAGAGAAGCCGGGCTCGGCTCAGACGATGCAGTGCGCTCCTTGGCTGATCTTATTAACAACAGGAGCGACACCCTCGAAAAAATGGTGGAATCTGTACGCGGCGACATTAAAGTCTTAAATGCAAAGGTGGTTTACATTGAGAAGAGGGTGCAAAGGAACGAGGATTCTGCTTTGAAAACCATGAACCGGGTTAGTGAGCTGGAACGATACAGCCGCCGGTGGAACCTGCGGCTCCAAGGGCTGACAGAGGACAGGGAGGAGGATGTGCGGGCTCGAGTAACCAGTATTTGTCAGACGATTCTACCGGAGGAAAAGGAAAGGCTCCCTGCTGCTATAGACGTCGCACACCGGGCGGGAAAACTTCGACAAGATCAGACGAAACCTAGAGGCGTTGTCATGAGATTTGTCTCTCGAAGATACAGGGATGAAGTTTGGAAAGCAGCAAAAAACAACTCTTATCTCCAAAACAACGGTCTTCGCTTCTCAGAGGACTTAACCCAAGAGGACAGAGAGAACAGACAAAAACTGTGGCCGCACATAAAGAAAGCTCGGGATGAAGGAAAAACGGCCTATTTCGTGGGAGGAAAAGGATTCGTGAACGGTTCGGAAATTCATCTGTGATCTGTCAAGCTTAGATCAGAAGGTTTGCCTAAGAAGTGCCTCGTGTTCAGTCATTCCAGGGTAATTACTCTGTATTGTTTTATCTCAGGGTAAAATTTTGTGTACTTAGATAGCAGGTGAAGTTCCTGCTGGTAATAAAAAAAACTCAAAAAAAATTAAAAAGGGGTATAATGTTTATACGTTTCTTACTTCTAAGGTTATATGATATAGAACATTATTCTTATTTTACGTGAGTGATGTCAAGGTTATATTATGGTGCTGAGTTATAATGCTAAATATGGTGCCGATCTCGACAGCCCACTGTTACTTATCAACACTAGTAGTATTTAACCAAGGCTTTTCTAAGGTTAAGCTCTTTATCTTTCATAGTTCTTATTTTTTGTCTTTATTAATGTTGTCAATTGTCTCACTAAATGCCAGGGGTCTTCGTAATAGTGTCAAGAGAAAAGCATTATTTTTGTTCGCAAAACAATTCAAATCAGACTTTATCTATTTTCAAGAATCTCACTCTAATGAGGACGATTTTAACTTTTGGAGGTCTCAATGGGGAAATACTATATGGCTCTCCCATGGAACAGAGCGTTCAGCTGGGGTAGCCTCCTTAAATAACAGGTTTAATGGAAATGTCTTGACCACACAATGTGACCCAGACGGTCACTTTATTTGCCAAGTTATTGAACACAATGACTCAACCTACTTAGTTTCTAATTTTTATGGGTACAATACCAAGAAAGAAAACGTGAACCTTTTGTTGTCTATTGAAAACATTTTTACAGGTTGGTTGGTTAGATTCCCAAATGCGTTTATATTGTTAGGAGGTGATTTTAACATTATTCTAGACGGTTCTATAGATAAAAGTCCACCTTCTCAGCATAACAGTTCAAACTCATACTTGACTGACTTTATAAGAAGATTTAAACTGATAGATATATGGAGAGAGAAGAATCCTAATAGCAGATTGTATACCTGGAGCAATAAATCAGGCTCTAGGCAATCACGACTGGACTATTGGCTTATATCTGACAGTTTAAACAAGGATTATGTTGAGAAGCGCTAACTTAAATACTCTCTCGTCCTGAGACAATTATGATTTTTCAGTAGTTCATTGTATGATCGTGAGAGGATACAGCTCGAGTGTATTTCGCTGTGTTATTGTGTCTGTCTGGATGCTTGAGCACAACAGAAGCTGCTCCAGGAACCACAGGTGAGATCCATGTTCTTTAACTTCATTACACAGCCTGTAGGAATGCTTGAACGAGTGTAACATTAGGCGTCCGGAGAAAGTTGAATTTTGTATTCTACATCAGTTAAAATAATTCAAATAAAATGATATGTTAGTGCATACACTTCTAAATTGTCATAACTCAACCATGCTCTGGAGTTGGAAGGGTAATCGGGTGAAATGGCTGAATATGTGAGTAATGACTGGTGTAAACCGTAGCTACACAGACACAATCTGCTGCCCCGATGTTGAAGTTTTGTTTGAAATTGAGACCATTGTATTTAATGGTGGGCAGATCGAGGCTTCGTGCAACACTGAAACGGTAAACTCAAATGTGCTGTATTGTATAATGCAACAAAACCCACCTGGGCCAAACATGCATAAAAACGCCTCTTAAAAATCTATTGCATTATTATTTTTTTATTTTTTTATTATTGAACGTAAAGTCTTTCAAATGCAATTATCTAATCTAATAAGGTTCTCAAGTGTCCATATGTTCTTTTATCAATTCCGGGTTTGTTTTGTTTGTTCTATTAATGGCTCAGCTAAACGGGCCAATAAGAGACTATTAGCTACCATTATTCATTTTAATTATAGGCCTACTAATGTCTAATTAAAACGTCTACAAATAACTAAAACTGATCAGATATCTGGTAAAGCTGTAAAACCCATACATAGACTCTTGTTCATTGGTTCTTGTCATTGACTCATGATTCATGGGTTGACAGATCATCACCACCAGCGGTGAACCATTGAAATTTCAAAACCGTTATGAATGTCATACGTAATGAAGCCTTGTTTACTGAAATCCTGTGACTTTGAAACGCGCTCCTAACCACTGATTCGGAACAAAAGCTTGACGCTTCATGAAGCAGTGTTTTGAAATTGCCATGACTAATTTTATTTACCGACTCCAATGGAGTTTGTAGCGTTGTTGTTGTTTGTGCTGCCTATGTCCCACCTAGTGTGTGTGTGTGAGTGTATCGCGGACTGTTCAAGCTTTTATCACTTTCCAACTATATTTATTACTGGACAAATTGAAACGAGTGGATGGAAATCCTTTTATTATAAATTATTATTTTAATTTTTTTAACAGACCGAACCCAGCAGGTGGTAAAAGGTTAAGGTGATATCTGATTCTCATCAGTAGCCTACAGGATTCCCTCAAGTGTGTGTGTACACAATGGTTGTGTGAGCAAAAACATTCACAATTGCATTGTGAATTTTAGTGCTGATACTGCTATTTTTAGCTTGTATAAAGATCAAGATGTCTCGTCTTGCCACTCTGAAATGAACCAGTTTGTAGAGTGGTGTGATGCCCAACACATAATTGTGAATTTAAAGGGGTCATGAACTGCCTTTTTAATTTAAGTTTATTTTATATTGTATAATGTGCCGCATTGAAGACTTGGAAGTAAACGCCCACTGCTATGATTGGATAACAGTTTTGAGTTTCATGTATGTGTCAATCGGTGGGCGGGGTTAACAGGCAGTGTTGAAGTAGGCGTTGATCTTCAGGAGGTGGTGATCCCCACTTTGAAAAACCTGTCGTTCGCTGTGTCCGCTTTTATTTGACTAACAAGGAAGTTTTCAGTTCTGAAACTTGCAGGATATTCTTATAGTATGATGACCTCTTATGTCAAAAGCAAGCGGCAGTTTTGTTTTTAGTTCACAGGCAAAAAACGAATAAATGACTTCAAAATTCGTTTTCCACATGTGGGCGAACCTGAGACGGCCCCTTCCCTTCATGGATTGGTCAAGCAAGTCTGAACATGTGACGTCATCAGTTGTAGCTCAGGTCTGTTCAACAATGGCTACAGAGGGGGCTCCGGCAAGATGGCGGAGTGAATAGCCGCAACGTTACGAGCTCTCGGCATCAAACCTGTTTTAAAGCTCATATTGGCCACCAGCCTCTGCAAATGCAGCTGAAATAATTTACAAGAAAAGTTAACACAAACTCTCAGCGAAAGACTAAACGAACACGACTACAATGCCTAGAAAGTCCGGACAGAAGCGTCCTAACGATTCCATGTCCAATGAGGAGGGGGCTAGCTGCTTAGCTAGCGACCACGAGTATACCAACGACGGAATGGATTGCAACCAGCAAACAAGCCTCGTAGAAGAATTCCCGCCCTTGCCCATAACGCCAAGTAAGCCTCCGCTCCATAAGAAACCAACTCTTACTAGAGAAGCCGGGTTCGGCTCATACGATGCAGTGCGCTCCTTGGCTGATCTCATTAACAACAGGAGCGACACCCTCGAAAAGATGGTGGAATCAGAGCGTTCAGCTGGGGTAGCCTCTTTAAATAACAGGTTTAATGGAAATGTCTTGACCACACAATGTGACCCAGACGGTCACTTTATTTGCCAAGTTATTGAACACAATGACTCAACCTACTTAGTTTCTAATGTTTATGGGTACAATACCAAAAAAAGAAAATGTGAACCTTTTGTTGTCAATTGAAAATATTTTTACAGGTTGGTTGGTTAGATTCCCAAATGCAAGTATATTGTTAGGAGGTGATTTTAACATTATTCTAGACGGTTCTATAGATAAAAGTCCACCCTCTCAGCATAACAGTTCATGACTTTATAAGAAGATTTAAACTGATAGATATATGGAGAAAGAAGAATCCTAATAGCAGATTGTATACCTGGAGCAATAAATCAGGATCTAGCAATCACGACTGGACTATTGGCTTATTTCTGACAGTTTAAACAAGGATTATGTTGATGTTAGCATCTGCCCTACTCCCTTAACTGATCATAAAGCCATATGCATATCTCTTAATATCTCATCTGGTTCTACACTTACCACACACTCAAGCTATTGGAAGCTCAACTGCTCTGCACTGCAAAATGGGGTAGTCCAATATAAGATTAAGGATATGATTTCACTTTATTGGTCTAAAGCAAACAAAGAAAACTGTTTTGGGCTCAACTGGGACCTGCTCAAATATGAGATAGGAAATATTTAAGAAAGTTTGGTGCTGAGTTAAAGATTGTCTCTAATATAACAAAATTATCCTGCAGAGATTTTGACTCCCTAACAAAGGAGGAAAAAGAAGGGTTATCTTACTCACAAATCAAACTTGATGAAATGTATCGGCAAAAAGCAAAGGGTGCCTTTATCAGGTCTCGCTCTAAGTGGTTAGAAGAAGGAGAACAAAACTCTCGTTATTTCTTTAGTCTAGAGAAATATCGTTCCACCAACAACAGTATCAGTAAGTTGAATATTAATGGAGCTATCACTGAAGATCATCGTAAAATATCAGAGTTTTGTTCAAAATTTAATAGAGACTCTCAATTTAGCCCAACTGCGTCTGATAATTTTTTTAACTCCCTTTCAGTGAAGATGATAAGCGAAGTGGATAGAGAGCACTGTGACATGCCTATATCACTTGAAGAAGTACAGCAAGCTATAAACCAACTAAAAAATAACAAATCGCCTGGGTGTGATGGGCTATCCTCTGAATTTTATAAATCTTTTATCGCTGAACTGTCCCCTTTTTTATTGAAAGTCTTCATAGAATCCATTGAAAACGAATGCCTCCCCACCTCTCTGACCCAAGGAATAACAGTCCTAATTCCTAAACCAAACAAGGACAAATTATTTTTAGATAATTGGCGCCCAATTTGTTTACTTAACAACGATTATAAAATCTTAGCTCTCTTATTGGCTAGAAGATTACGGTCTGTCTGGACTCCATCATAGACGAAACACAATCAGGCTTTATGAACAAAAGGCAGAGAGCTTATTATACAGTATCTCAACTGGCGGACGATACCACTCTCTTTCTTAGAGATGAAAATCAAGTCTCTGGTGCATTAAATACCATAGAAAAATTTTCCATGGCCTCTGGCTTAAGGCTGAATATCAATAAGTGTGAAATCATGTCTATTAAGGACTGCATGAAATCTTCCATTTGTAGTATCCCAGTCAAAAGTGAACTTGTTCACTTAGGTATCACAATTACCAAGGACCAACAAAAAGGACTTTATTGAACTTCAACCCTATTATTCAAAGAACCAGAAAAAAGCTGAACCAGTGGCTGTTACGGGATCTCTCCCTCAGAGGCAGAACCATACTGTCTAAGGCAGAAGGTTTATCACGGTTAACATATCCAGCTCTATCTCTGTATGTGGACAAAAAACATATTACTGAGATTGACAAGCTACTTTTTAATTTCTTATGGAAAAATAGAACTCATCATGTGAAGAAGTCTGTTCTAACAAATGACTATGAAAAGGGTGGATTAAACTTTATCGATTTCTGTACTCTTAATAATACTTTTAAAGTAAATTGGTTGAAACATTTCTTTAAAAACCCTAATTCAATTTGGAATGTCATACCATGTCATATTCTGTCAAAACTGGGTGGGTTGAGCTATTTCTATAATATTGATAAAGTCCCGATAAAAACCTGTAATTATAGGCTGTCAGCCTTTCACCGCCAGGCCTTCCTCTCATGGTCTCTTATTTTCAAACACAACTTTTCACCCAACAAATATTACATCTGGAATAACAAAGACATACTGTTTAAACACAAATCTTTATTTATTGATTACTGGTTTAATAATAACATTATTTTTGTTGACCAATTATTTAACAGGGCTGGTTGTCTTTACTCTTATAATGAGTTTCTAGAAGAATACAAAATTCCTGTCTCTCCTGGAGATTATGCCAAAGTCTTTGGAGCAATTTCTTCTGGTGTCTGCAGTTATATAGAGCTCAACCAAGATTGAACACACAACAACTAACTTTGTTATCACTGACTGACACTTCAGTTGGTAAGATTCGTTTTTCTTGTAACAATGGTAAGAACAATAAACTAATTAGATCCCTGTTCAAAACAGATATTATCACAGTCCCATATGTGGTTCCATACTGGAATAAATTTGTGCAAAACATTGACTGGAAGAAGGTATGGCTCTTACCCAACCGATATTTGCTGACCAACAAAATTAGAGAAATATCATTTAAAATAATTCATAAGTTTTACCCGTCTAATGACATATTGTTAAAAAATGTAAAAAAGACATTGATGTAATGTGCATTTTCTGCTCTATGAGTATTGAAACAGTTACCCATTTGTTTTGGCACTGCCCTTTGTCACACTTGAAGGAAAGATCCAGAAGCAGAGTTTCTCAATTTCAACAGTCTTTTCACCGATGATGGTGAAATACATTTTTATTGAAACTGTAATCATATCCGCAAGTCGTGAGAATGAGACAGATGATTGACAGGACGATAGCGGAGGCAATTAAAGGCGCAAGATAACTTCTGTTAAC
>FLSR01000721.1:20793-43699 GCA_900092035.1 Leuciscus waleckii
TGTGTGGACAGGTGTCTTTTATACAGGCAACGGGTTCAAACAGGTCCAGTTAATACAGGTAATTAGTGTAGAACACGAGGGCTTCTTAAAGAAAAACTAACAGGTCTGTGAGAGCCGGAATTCTTACTGGTTGGTAGATGATCAAATACTTAAATCATGCATTAAAATGCATATTAATCATTTCAAAATCATACAATGTGATTTTCTGGATTTTTTTAGATTCCGTCTCTCGCAGTTGAAGAGTACCTATGATAAAAATCACAGACCTCTACATGCTTTGAAAGTAGGAAAACCTGCAAAATCAGCAGTGTATCAAATACCACTGCACATGCATACATACATACATAGGCCTATATGATCATAATTAGCCTAACTAGCTACTTGAGTAGTTATTTTTTCATTGGATACTTTTTACTCTTACTCAAGTAGCTATTAAGATTATTAATTTACTTTTACTTTGAGTAAAAATTTCTAAAGTACTTTTACTTGAGTACAGTTTTCACATACTCTACCCAGAGTGTGACGTCATATCACAACCATTGCAGTGTCTGTAGACATTTTTTCACATGCTCAAAGTGTAGAGTGGCCGTGGCTTTAACTAGTTTTAAATTAATATTAAAATGAGGTGCGATTTCGCATCATTTACGCAGCCAGTTCGCTCGGACGAGGAAATTGAGCGTCTGGCGCAAGTGATTTTATCTGGTGCTTCTTGTGCATTCACGCATCTGATGCCCGAGCTGAAAAAATCAGAACTTTGGCGTCTGTTCAGGAGTAGGGATGGGACGATTACCGGTTTCACTATAAACCACGATAAAATGTACTGACGGTTAGTAATATCGTTTAAAATTTAATTATCATTAAAACAGTGTTTGATTATCGCGATTTTAATAACTCACTATTAATCCTGTTCAGCCAGCAAAAATGTCTGATGCAGGCGTGCAGCGCGCAATGTTTTTTTCATTTTATTTATTATTCAAGAACGTCGGAAGGCAGTGACCGTGTTCGGAAGATTTTTCAGCCTTTTAAGAGGACCAATTCTGAGGTGTGGTCATATTTTGGCTTTAACAAAAGTCCTGAGGGAAACTTAATCGAGGATGGTCACCCTGTCAGCAGAACATGCACAAGAAAAAGTCGCTGCAATAGAAACACTTCAAAACTGCTGAGTCGTCTTGTGTGACCATTACCCACTGTTGTATAGTGAGCACAAGGTTGAACCACTCGGTGAGTTGCACAGTTTTGAAAACGAACGTTAAGGGTTGTTTTAAGGACATGTTTGTGCATGGCCATTGACTCCCACTCTGAAGCGGTCATGGGCAATTCTAAAATAGTCAAAAAGTCGATACAGGAACCCTTTGTGAAAATTTCTTTCTCCCCACTCTTGTTCATCCAAAACAAACTACAAAATAGACTCAAAGTGTTAAATACCGGAATTGTCCTTTAAATTAAAATAATACATCAATGTTTGTATCTAGTGGAAAACGTCCACGTTTGGTAATGCTGATCAATAGTATTGTTGATTGATTAATTAAATGAAATATCCCCACAATCCCCACAGAAGCAAACATAACACTTGGCTTTCAGAACTGAAAATTGTGAAATTATTCCTGATGCAAATAAAATTGGACAATAACAATAAGCTGTTGATAAAATAATTAGTTTAATTAAAAGTAAATAGAACAGAGACAATCTCCACAATGAACAAGTTAAAATTAACTTCAGATTCATGTCTCTGTTGAAAGTGTTACGGCCTCTTCTTCAGCTCCCTGAACATGGAAGCTTTTTCCGGTGTGTTTTTCCAGTGCTCTTCTTCACACTGAGAAGGCAGAAGCGATTTCAGAACGGAGGCTCCAGTGAAACTCTTTTTTTACACTGAGGGCAGGAGACAGATTTTTTTGCTTCTGTTATTACTTTCTTGTTCATGTCCATCATATCTAAAATAAACATTAAATCAAGTGAGATTTCAAATGAAAGACAAATGTGACATAAAAGTGAGGCTCAAAGTCAATATTCAGTCTTCAGTAGACATTTCAATCCCATCAAATCTGGTCAACAACTGCTGTGCACAATTACACTCTATTTTAATGTCATGAAGATGATTTGTGTTATAAATCACTAGTTTGGACATGAAACAATGTAAATCTGGTGAGCATCAGTATGTTCTTCAGCATGATGAATGAATAAGGAATCAAGAATAAACACCGACCTCTTTGTTCTTCAGTGTGTTTCATTCTGCAGATTCTGGATCACTGGCGTTCTCTCTGTCCTCTCCTTCCAGATGCTTTCTGGTAGTTCTGCTAAAAACAAACAAGTTTCATTTCTAACAGACATGATGCGAGAGGAATAATCAATATTTCAGACTCTGAACTAGGCTAATCACATGTTTAAAAAATAGTGAGATTGATCATGTGACTTAAAGGACACCTGGTATGCAAAATTCACTTTTACATGGTGTTTGACGGCAGTTTTAGCGTAGACCCGCCCTGAGTGAGCTAAACTAATGTCTATATTTTAAAAACAAAGCCTTAGGTAACAAAATATAAAATAAAAAAGAATGGCAGACAAGGGCGAAGATAAAAATATTTGTCATTATTTTCTTTATTAAATATTAAGATCAAAGATACACATTACACATACACAACTTAACATACAAATTAAATAAACTGCTCTATTTCTTCAGCTACAGTAGGTGTATTTAACAGTAGCATTGAAGAAGTAATTAAATGAACATATGAAAATAAAACAAAACATAGACTTAACTGTATAAATTATACATTGACACTTATTAAAGCTATTATTTAAAGTTATCAGTCAAGAGCAGTGAGTGATTTTCTCTTTGCATTTTGTTGTTTTATTAACATTAAAGAGATAGTTCTCCTAAAAATTCAAATTGTCATAATTTACTCTCTCAAGTTGTTTTAAACTTGAATAAGTTTCTTTCTTCTGTTGAAAATAAAAGTTATTTGGAAGAATGTGGGTAACCAAACAGTTGATGAACCCCAGTGACTGCCAAGTATATTTTTCTCCTATGGAAGTCAATGGGGACCAGCTACTGTTTGGATAGCCACATTCTTCCAAATATTAATATTAAAAAAATATTAGAAGGAAATTAATACAGGTTTGGAACAACATTAGAGTGCGTAAATAATGAGATCAGCATACAAATTAAATGTTTAACCGACAAGGCATTAAAGCAAATTATGAACTTTTGTGAACTGCATTGTCCTGTTCCACTGCGTTAACTTTTTATGTGAATATACGACGCGTTGTTCAGTATAGGACAGAGGCGCCAGAACAGCAACTGATAGAATAAGAATGCACGATACTATTACATCAGTGCCATTACATCATTTGTGCCGAGGAGCATTCAGTTACTGACCAGATCAGACACAGGCACATAGACATTTTTAAATGTGTATTATTGATTATTATTAATTATTTATTGATTCATTTCAGTGATTGGATTGATGATTGTGTGTTATCACTATTGCTGTGTTGTTGTTGGTTGTTTTGTTTTACTGTATCTTCAATGTTATCTGTGTTAATGTTCAATGTGGCTCCCTTGAGTGCAAAACAAATTCCCCTCATCTTTCTTTCTTTCTTTCTTTCTTTCTTTCTTTCTTTCTTTCTTTCTTTCTTTCTTTCTTTCTTTCATACTACAATATTTCTTCAAAAGCAGATCGTGGAGACATTTTAATCGTCTACGATCAAAAATCGTCATATCGCACACCCCTATTATAAGATTGATAATATCAGGGAAAATTATAACTATGCAACCGTCTACTACAGTATCGCATCAGGCAGTGCATTGTAGTCTCCCTGAGGAAAAATATGATTCATCCGTTGCTATAGGAGAGGAAGAATTTACTAAACTCATTAAATCATCTAAATCGACAACATGTATGTTAGACCCTATACCGACTAAGCTACTGAAAGAGATGCTTCCAGAGGTCACAGATCCTCTTCTTAATATCATTCATTCATCTTTGTCTGTAGGATACGTACCAAAAAACTTTAAGCTGGCTATGATTAAACGCTTGTTAACAAAACGCAACTTGATCCTACAGAATTAGTCAATTACAGGCCGATCTCGAATCTACCTTTTCTGTCAAACATATTAGAAAAAGCAGGATCCTCACAACTGTGTTCCTTTCTAGAAAGAAATGATATCTGCGAGGATTTACAGTCTGGATTTAGACCGTAGCATAGTACTGAGACTGCTTTTGTTAGAGTCACAAATGATTTGCTCTTATCATCCGATCGTGGCTGTATCTCTCTATTAGTGTTACTCGATCTTAGTGCTGTATTTGACACCATTGACCACAACATTCTTTTAAATAGACTAGAAAACTATGTTGCCATTAGTGGAATTGCACTAGCATGGTTTAAATCATACTTATCTGACCGTTATCAGTTTGTAGCAGTAAATGAAGAGATGTCTCATCGATCACAAGTTCAGTATGGCGTACCACAAGGCTCAGTACTAGGACCGCTGCTGTTCACTCTGTACATGCTACCATTAGGATATATCATTAGGAAACATGGAATTAGCTTTCACTGTTATGCTGACGATACTCAGCTGTATATTTCTTCACGCCAAGACGAAACTTACCAACTTACCAATTCACTAAATTAACGGAATACATAGCTGATATAAAAAAATGGATGACTAGTAATTACCTACTACTAAATTCTGAAAAAACAGAGATTCTAATTATTGGACAAAAAACTTCCTCACGTAATAATCTAGAGTACTTCTAACACTTGATGGCTGCTCTGTTAAGTCTTCGTCGTCGGTTAGGAACCTGGGTATGCTCTTTGATACCAATCTTTCATTTGAAAGTCACGCATCTAGTATCTGTAAAACTGAATTTTTCCATCTTAAAATATATCTAAATTATGCCATATGCTCTCATTGACAAATGCGGAACAATTAGTTCATGCGTTCATGACCTCAAGGCTAGATTATTGTAATGCTCTACTGGGTGGTTGCCCTGCACGCTTAATAAACAAACTACAGATGGTTCAAAACGCAGCAGCTCGAGTTCTTACCAGACCAGGAAGTATGACCATATTAGCCCGGTTCTGTCAACACTGCACTGGCTCCCTATTAAACATCCAATTTATTTGAAAAGATCCCTGATAACTTACAAACCACTAAATGGTTTAGCTCTGCAGTACTTGAGCGAGCTCTTAACGCATTATAGTCCTTCACGTCTATTGCGATCTCAAAATTCCGGCCAGTTGATAATACCTAGAATATCAAAATCGACTGCTGGCGGTAGATCCTTTTCCTATTTAGCGCCAAAACTCTGGAACAGTCTTCCTACCATTGTCCGGGAAGCAGACACACTCTGTCAGTTCAAAGCCAGATTAAAGACACATCTCTTTGACCTAGCATACACATAACACATTATAGACTTCTATAATTCAATATTAGGCTGCATAGATTAGATCAGCCGGGACCAGGAACACTTCCCATAAATCCTGACGTCTAAGCTAATATTTAGGGATGGCCTGATACCGATACTGGCATCGGGGATCAGGCCGATACTGTCCTCATATACTCGTACTCATAAAAATTCGCCGATACCACGCACCAATACCACATACATTTTGTGAAGCGAAACTGGCCGCCGCGAGTGCTTTGTCGAGGTGAACTGAGGCATAGCTGAGGCGAGCTGGTCGAGCACATCCCTTTAAACAGACAACAGTGGAAAGTTTGTTCAGTCGGATGTCAATGGCAAAGAAAATAAAACGAGGCTAAAGCTTATTATAACGTTAACTGACGAGAGAGAGAGAGAGAGAGAGAGAGAGAGAGAGAGAGAGAGAGAGAGCGCACTTGTTGAATGCTCTTGATTGCTGATCGTTCACTCAGCACATGTTATTTGGATGAAAACTAAATCGTATATGTCAGTAAAGTAAAACATGAACTGTTACCTGATTTAAGTATAACGAGTGGTTCCCTACATTATTACAGGACGTGTGCAGGTCAAGAAGTTCCATGAACGCAAACATCCAAAGCGCACGCCCCGCAAACCAGCATCTCAGCGCGTGTCTTTCACGTCTTGCGCTTGTCGGACGAATTCACACAAAATTAGGTAAAAACGCCCGTCTTGGCGAGTATCCAATAGTAAACAAAGTCGGTTATATCTCAAATGAACGTTGCCATGTTCAAATGCGGTCCGTGCGTTCGGTCTTAAAGGGGCAGCAGTCTAATAATCCTGCTTCTGTGTTTTAATGTTAATCACTCAAAGGACAAAGAAATACTCACTGCTCTTGACTAAATAGGCTACCCTTTTCAACTTTAGAAAAATATCCATCTATATATAATTTATACAGTAATGAATGTTTTTTTTTTTTCACATTTGATTACTTTGTTCAAATTTCTGTACCTGTTAGATCTACCTGAAAAACTCTAAAAACACTTTTTATTTCATTTGTAGCCTTTCTTTGTTCTATTGTATTTATGTGCCCTATTTGTAATTTGATTGTTTGTTCTTATTTTGTTACTGACTGCTTACTTGTTTTAAATTCACATTAATTAGGCTGGTATAGTTTTTGTTGTAGTATCAAAATTGGATTAAATAATTGATATTTCACTGGTTTTGACAAACATCTATATAATAGATTCCACCTTGGCTACGGCAGTTCATTGGAACGAGGCAACATCTAGTGTGTATATATCTATGCAACAGTCTGCACACACGTCACACAATAGGAAGCGTCCGCGCCTTCAGATCACTTGGACGTGGCTGTGTTATTAGAGGTAAAAACTACATAAATACTGTTCGTTTTCCACATAAACCGCTCGTTTTGTGTCTTAGGCCATCAATGTGTACTTACGATGGGGAATTGTTTAATTTGGACGATGGGGAACTGTTTTAATTTGGACTCTGTGCACGCTCTTTGAGACAGTGACCGTAGACCTGCATTATATGACTAACAGACAAGAACGGTTTGGCCTTGTAGTAGAATTAATTAGATAAGATTAATTATGTTACTAACCATGAAAATCTGAAATTAGATTTTCATCTTATGATAAGCTTTTTATTACACTTCCCATTTCTATGTCTGATGGTGACTAACTTTCCATTCCAGTCTAACAATAAAACAGGATAACTTTTACTTCCTTTTATTTAGGATATAGCCACCAGACGAACTTTCGATATGATCTAACCTTCTAACAAACTTTTGACTCAATGTAACCTGGGTCGAATGGAACTTTTAGAAAGGACTCAATGTTCTGTTTATTTTGACTGTATTGTGAAATGATTGACTGAAATATTAACCCCTTACAATGTTTTTGATATTTTGCTGATGTAGCTAACAAAGGGTAATGACAAGGGGGGGCTTGCTTTAAACAATTCAACCAATCATATTGATGGCGCATGACATGTTAGTCATGATGATTCTATTTTGATATGTCTGGCTTTACCCTATAAAGCCTATTGTATTTTTATGTTGGGCCGAGAATCTCTGAGTGTTGCTCGAGAACTCCCGGCCGTTTTGAATAAACCATCTGAGGGACATTTACTGAAGTCTGTCTCATTTGTTTTTATGCTGCGCAGCAAAGAAGTTAGGTTAAGAAACTCGGCCAGATGTCGATTGAAGACGCAAGAGCTAGAGTATAAAGGGTATTAAGTGTCGATTGTAGACGCTCTGTGTCGATGAGTAGACGCAACAGTTTTATTATTTATTAAGTGTCGATTGTAGACGCTCTGTGTCGATGAGTAGACGCAACAGTTTTATTTATTAAGTGTCGATTAGTAGACGCAACAGTTTTATTTTAGATAGTCAGATTTAAGAATTTTCCATCAAGCCTAAAAATATCAAAATTGAAACTACTGCGGAAAAAGACACCTACATCTTGGATGCCCTTGAGGTAAGCTAAAACATACCAAAATTTTATTTCAAAATGAACTATCCCTTTAATATGGTCTTTTCCAGATTGTTCTTTTTTAGGAGGGGCTTGACAACTGATATTCGAAAGAAGGGTAATTCCCAAATGATATTTGCTTACATTGATAGATATCTTTAAAAAGAG
Organism: Leuciscus waleckii; assembly: GCA_900092035.1. Taxonomy (NCBI): domain Eukaryota; kingdom Metazoa; phylum Chordata; class Actinopteri; order Cypriniformes; family Leuciscidae; genus Leuciscus; species Leuciscus waleckii. The sequence continues at coordinate 28,838 of FLSR01000721.1, forward strand.
CAGCTAGACCCCCACCTCTCTTATCAGCTCTGCAGACACTCATAAAAGTAAAGTTAGGAGGGGCTGTTTCATTGAGACTGTTGTACTGCAGCTGTCTTCTAGCCATGTTTCATTCAGAAGCATAACATCCAGGTTGTTTGTGGTTAAGTCGTTGACTAGAAGTGATTTATTTTTAAGTGAGCGAATGCATTAGTTGGGTTTGCTGTACGGCTATTGAAGGCCTTAGACTTTCTATCTTGTGAAAGAACAGCAATGGAGAAAGATACAGGCACACTGGGTTCCCGCTTGTTCTGTAAACATTTGAGAAAGTTACGGTTATCAAAACGGGGACCCGACACACATCACTGAGAGCTGGTATCAGATGTTTTTGGTTCACCTCGAGCAGATGGAGGAGGGTGTGGGCCCTGGCGTTGTGGCAGAGGCCGAAGAGCTCTCACAGATCAGTTGTTTTTGGTTCACCTCGAGCAGATGGAGGAGGGTGTGGGCCCTGGCGTTGTGGCAGAGGCTGAAGTGCTCTCACATGAGGAGGGGGAGGGCGAGCTGGGCCCGCAGGCTTGGGTGGTAGTGGTGCCTGCCGTTTTTTGGTTGGTATCTGGGGGCTTGCAGCAAAAGAGTGGGATAGTTTGGTTCCAGCATACACCAGTTCTTCCATTTTCTGTGAGAAGCACAGAAGTGGAGATGCTGGAGATAAGGATAAAATGTCTGGTGAGAGAGGCTGTTGCTCTGGTGTTATAGGAGGTTGTGATATGCTGTCCTGGCTTCCCTGGCTGTTTTCCAGGAAGTCGTCCTTGGGTGTGAATCTTCAAGCAGTTCTGATATGTCTGTCTGTGGTGAGCTCTGTGGGCAGGGCTCAGCTGAGATTGTGTCCGTGAGCAGAGGTTGTTGTGGCGGAGTGGTGTTAGCATTGTCCTTGTGTGATAGGTCAACCACATGTCCATTTTGCTGCTGAAGTGAAGTCATGTGGTCATTCATACTGTGTCCAGGTGTGTGTGTGCTGTTTAGATTGGCACACACTGCAGAAGGATGATTGAGGGAGAAGTAGATATTGTCCTTTAGCACTCTTGAACCAAATTTGTTTGGGTGATGGCCATCCCAATGAACAGTTGTCTCTGACTCCAGAAAAGATTGAAATGGTCAATTTAGTTCGCTCCTTTTATATTGCAGGGTTTTATTTGCAGCCATGTATTAAGCCCAAGCAACCGTGAAAACCTGTTTGTTCCTCTTGCTGGGAGTGGTCCACTGATGAATGTTTGAACTTTCAGTCTTTTAAGTGTTTCAAAAAGTTCATGGAAATCCTTCTTAAGGAGTTCTGACTGCTCTTTATGAATATCATTCTTCCCCACATGAATGATGAGTCGATTTGCAGTCTTATGTTTCATCAGAATGTTCTGAAGTTCCCTGTTTATATTAGAAGTCGTTGCTTGTGGAAGGCAGCACGTAGTTGTATCCCTGCCGCTAATGTTTCTGATTATGGAGTCCGCCACTATCAGAGTCCTGGGCTCGGCTGCGCTCTGAGCTGAGTGCCGCTGTCTGCTCCACCTTGAGCGCCAGTTAGCATCAGTGTTAGCTACTGGCCCATTCAGTCTGTGTTCAATCACATTCATCACGTTTGGGGATTCCTCATTTACATTCATTAGTACTTCAAATCTGTTCTCAAGATGTATAGGTGGTGGTAGGAGACCAGTGTTTGCAATCCTTGTCAGAGCTGTATCTTAGGTAGAGGATGCTACTGCGGCAATATGTGATGCTCGTGACAATCTGATGTCTCGAGTGCCTTTGGGTCTCGCTCCCTGTTTGTGCCATCGATTTGTAAGTGATCAGCTTGTTTCTCTACCTGTCGAGGAGCACTAGTTTCATGGGACTCACCGGCTGTATGCTGAGGGTGTCCATGACGAAGCTCTGTTGTGTGCTCCGTCTGGTTTGGTGGTCCTTGAAACGAAGATTTTTCGGGACCACACTTCAAAACGAAGGAGGAATGAGAAATGTACCCGTATACACCGACTTCAGAGGCAACATGACTGCCAATAATCATTTTCTTTGTCACATTTAATCTTGTGTTCATATTTACGGTCATGTTCTTCAAACGGTTGCACGGTCATGTTCTTCAAAGAAACGGTTGCAAAAAAAAAAAAAAAAAAAATTCGCTAAAGTTCTTAACAATATGACGTGTGTAAAAAGCTAAAGTTTGAAGCGAAGTGGACGTGCGAATGAGGAGAATTTAAATCCACCGCGCCGCGCTTAATTTGCGCCGCAAGACCTCCAGACGCGCGTAAACGCGTCTTAACATTGAAATCACTCGCGCCAGACGCTCTATTGCTTCATATCACAGTCATGATAAAAACATCAATGTATTTACTCATAAACATTATTATATCAGTCGGCTTGACGTTGACGACAAGATCCATAATTCTTAGCAAACGTTGCGTCATTAAACTGCGCCTTTGTTATTGTAAGAGGTTAGCGACCTCTAGCGGCGAACAAAATTACATACTGTACGTTTAATAGATATCAATCAATCAACAAAGTGTCCTGTGCTCACCACACACCGGCTATAGGTGGAGAGGAGAGATTTGGCTATAGGGTGATTGTGTGTCTAACTTACACAGAAGAGACTTTGTTGCTCAGCACATGAAAATAAACTACTTACTGTGATCTCAGACTGAGGTGATGTGGTTTCTCCACTGTATGGATCTTCATGTGTAGATTCAGGTGAGTTTTAAAGGAGAAACTCGTCCCGCACTGATCACACGTGTGCGGCTTCTCTCTGCTGTGGATCCTCTCATGTGATCTCAGATGTGATAAATGACTGAATCTCTCATCACAGTGTGAACACTTGTAAGGTTTTTCTCCAGTGTGAATTTTCTGGTGCGTTTTAAATTGTCCGCTGTAGTAAAAGTCTTCTCACACTCAAAGCACATGTACTCTCTTACACCAGTGTGAGTTTTCTCATGTGTATGTAAATGAACCAGCTGTGAAAAACTCTTTCCACACACAGAACATGAATGCGGCTTCTCCTTCGTATGAACTGTCAGGTGTTTCTTCAGCTCTGATGACCTAAAAAATGTTTTGCCGCATTGATCACATGAGAACGGCTTCTCTCCGGTGTGGATCATCATGTGACTCTTAAGATAACTTTTGCATGAGAATCTCTTTTCACACTGATCACACATGAATGCTTCTCTCCCGTGTGGATCATCATGTGAATATCAAGTTGCTGTTTGATTGTGAAACTCTTCCCACATAGATCACACATGTGCGGCTTCTCTCCAGTGTGGATCCTCATGTGTAGCTTCATGTCACGTTTAAAAGCAAAACTCTTTCCACACTGATTACACATGTGCGGTTTCTCTCCAGTGTGGATCATCTCATGTGTTTTCAGAGATGATGACTGACTGAATCTCTTGCCACAGTGTGAACACTTGTAAGGTTTTTCTCCAGTGTGAATTCTCTGGTGCAGTTTTAAACTGTTTGCTGTAATAAAAGTCTTCTCACACTCAAAGCACATGTACTCTCTCACACCAGTGTGTGTTTTCTGATGTGTGTGTAAATATTGCAGCTGTGAAAAACCCTTTCCACACACAGAACATGAATGTGGCTTCTCCTTCATATGAACTGTCAGGTGTCTCTTCAGGTGTGATGACCTAAGAAATGCTTTGCCACACTGATCACATGAGAACGGCTTCTCTCCAGTGTGGATCCTCTTGTGAAGATTAAGGGATGATAATTGACTGAAACTCTTCCCACATTGATCACATGTGAACGGCTTCTCTCCGGTGTGGATCATCATGTGACGTTCAAGACTTGTTTTGGCTGTGAAACTCTTTCCACACTGATCACATGAGAACGGCTTCTCTCCGGTGTGAACTCTCATGTGACGTTTAAGATCTTGTTGGTTGTGAGACTCTTTCCACACTGAGTGCAGGTGAAAGATTTCTTGGCTCTTCTTTTCTTTAACAATGTCTTTTTAGTCTTTAAACGACTCAAAGGTTTTCCTCCAGGTTGGACATGATGTTCCTCCTCCACTTCACTCAGTTCTTCACTCTCCTCCTTCACTTCACTCAGTTCTTCACTCTCCTCCTGCTCTCCTCCTTCACTTCACTCAGTTCTTCACTCTCCTCCTCCACTTCACTCAGTTCTTCACTCTCCTCCTTCACTTCACTCAGTTCTTCACTCAGGTCTGAAATCAAAGAGAAAATTTTAATTTCATTTTCAGTACATCAAAATAATTTAAAGAGAGAAATATAAAGTGAAGGACATGAAAGTGAGCCCTGATGTAATAGTAGAAAGTAGGGCTGTACCAGAATATTCGAGTATTCGAATATTCGTTCGGTGGGTTGGTATTCGATTTTCAAATTTGACATTCGAATATTCGTTTTAAATTTATTTATTTTTTTCACACCTGGCATCCCCCTAGAAACGGTTCCCATTCGCGCTTGAATGGGGCTGTCATGCGTTTTCTCAGATCGGATAGCTCTCTCTGATTTATCAATATGAACAATGAACACATAAATGTGTTTTTGCAAAACGGATATGAATCCGAACTTCAAATCCCGCGCTATAGGCAGATGTAAAGGAGTGCACGTCACCAGCAACAGATAAGCTGCATTTTACTGATCGTGCTGCTAAAATTTCTAAATCAAAGACCGCAATAAGAGAGCGGCAACAGCCCTGGTAAGATCATTTCGGTTCTTTACTTTTAATGAAGTTGATTGTGTGTTAAAGCCCACTTTCACTTTGATTTGCGATAGTTTGCACGTTGGCTTGATGAATAGATTCTGATCTGCGGTGACGCGTGCTGTAAGCGTCGTCATATCTGGCTATAACATTATATAGCCTAAAACGCTCTCACACGGTTATTTTTTTAGCATTTTTGGGCGAAATACAATACTCTTATTTTAGAGCGCAGAACAGGGAGTTTGTATGGGCAGAAGTGCATGCCTGAGCTTGTAGGCTATAAGCTGCGTTGCTTTGACATTGTGGAAATAGAATAGAAACAATATATTAGCCTACCCTTTACTGTGTCAGTAATTACTGTGCTGCTGATTTCTGATCTGAGAGTTATTTGTTACTCAGAAAAAAATTAGGCTGTGTTTTGTATCACTAGTGCAGTGTCCGTTCTCGGAGCCAGAAAAAAGTTTATTAATTCTGAACGTGTCACGTCTCGCGTGTCTATATTGCACCAAATGTGACACTGCACTCGGGAAGTCGATTTGATGAACGTTCAAAATGCAAGATAAATCATCTAAATGCAAACAGACAGACACATAGAGATTCCTGCCTTTATTAGAGAGAATAATATGTTCAGCCCCCTCCCTCCGAAGCTTCGAATATTCGATGTTAATTCCTATCGAAGCTTCGAAGCTCAAAAAATGGTAATCGGACCAGCCCTAGTAGAAAGTAGACAACTGTTATAAAATATTATGATAATTTGATGCCTTTTTATAAATAGATTATATGTCCTTGAAACTTTTCATGAATGAGGTAAATTTATCTTCCAATTATTATTTTTAAAACATATGCACAAATCCCTTGTTTCTTTAGCAAGAACTATTAAATATATTTGGTAAATGACACAATTATCTAACATGATATTAACATTAAAATATACAGTACTGCCACATTTTTACACCAACTTTGAGATTGATATTTATTTGACTAAAACCGTTAATTATTTATGGCCGTTCACACTAGACTTTTCCTTGCACTGACTTCCATTCATGCGCATGTGAAAGTTGGACACCAGAAACACAAGCTCAAGTGAATTACCCTGTGAGAAATAACACAAGCGTTTATTAGCATTACCCATGTCCTACCGTACATGTTTCACTCAATCCTGTTACTTTTGACATGATTTTCCTCCTTTTAAAAAAAACAGATTATTTCTTAAAACTGTGACACACAGGAAGTGACATCATCTGGGCTCTTTCTATTAATTATGGGAGGACAAGAAAATAATCTCAATCCATTGTCTCAGTTTTTACACAAACTGTAGTACTGACTGTATTCATCATCCCTGTTACCAAAGTTACTCTAAGAAGAATCTCTATAACTATGAATAGCATATGATATTTGACAAATACAACTTTATTAGTAACTTGGTGTTTACTGATTATTTAAAATAAAACAGTTCAAATAGTATTTAGCTTGATCTGATGTTGACAATCAATATAAAATTCTCAAACCTCCGTTTACTGACCATTTGTTAAAAAAAAACAAAAAAAAAAACAGCAGGGCTCCAGACTGTGACCAATTGATCGCCTTTTGCAGCAGGGCTCCAGACGTGACCAATTGATCGCCTTTTGCGACCATTTTTCCTGCCGGTGCGACCAAATATTTTTTAGGTCGCGCTGGTGCGACCATGACGATGCCGAGCAGCAAATTCAAACAAAATGAAAGTGGAATGAAAATGCCCTACTCATTTATGCTTCCCTGACCATTTATTAGTTCGGACCAATCATAGACAGCGCAGCGCCCCGAACTTGCCAGATGCGGGCCGATCTCGATCACACAACACTGTTACTAGGAGATCCAGACTCTGGAGATCCAGTGAAAAAATCCATTGAATTCGCCTCAGAATTTCTAACATCATCGCTGCGAGATCCAGTGAGAAACATTTCGATTCGACGCAGAGTTCCCTAACTCGCCCTAACCCATAGATATCAGATCAAACAGCACTGACGTGGAAACAAGAGAAACACTTATAGAAGGCTTTCAGTCCACAAATCAGCAACATTCACCATGGATTTAGGCTAATGTAGTAACTAACCATAACTACTTGGTTACTAACGTAACCTCAGTTCCCTGAGATGAGGGAAGGAGTATTGCGTAAGGCTAGCTTACGCTATAGGAAAACCTCCTTTTCTCGAGAATATTGAAGCAAACTTTTTTAAAAACAAGCACTGAGCACAACTGAGTGCGAGAGCGGTCATTGGCTGTGCTGCGGCAACTTCACGAACCTATGGCGAGGCGGCTTTGACACGAGAACCAATCAGGCGCCTGGCCAACAGAACCCACCAGTATGGGTATGGTCAGAGGCTATATACCTCCGTGCCTCGCCTAGGCACCGTGCCTCGCCTAGGTGCTCCAGGTTTTAAACGACTGAAGCAATCCCCAGATCCTAGCACAGTAGCACGCCGGGTTACGCAATACTCGTTTTCTCACCTCAGGGAACTGAGGTTACGTTAGTAACCAAGTAGTTCCCTTTCGAAACGTAACCAAGTAGTTCCCTTTTGAGAGGTCTCTTGTATTGCGTAAGGCTAGCTTACCTTCAAAAACGCTGTGCATGCTAACTTCGCCCTACCGAACCCAAGGCATATGAATGAACCACAAGGGAAGCATGATCCTAATATAAGCCAGTTCTAGATGGGCTTCATATACTGGATAACTAGGAACCGTAGTTCATGGTCATAAGGAGGGAGGAGGGGGTGCTTAACACTTTTACAGTGAGAGAACCTTGGCCTGTAAGGTGGGTACCTCCAAGTTATAAAACTTCACAAATGAGACCGGCGAGGCCCAGCCAGCCGCTGCACAAATGTCCTCAATGGGTATTCAACTGGACCAGGCCCACAAAGTGGAGTGAGCTCTAACGCCCAAGGGGCAAAGGCCTTTGGACTTATAAACTAGCGCGATAACATACACTATCCAGCGCGTCAGTCTCTGCTTTGTGAGGGCTAAACCTTTAGTGCAGCCGCCAAAGCATACAAGGAGCTGCTCTGACTGCCTAAACGAGGCAGAACGCTCCAGATAAATCCTGAGAGCCCTTACGGGGCAGAGTAAATACGCATCACTCTCATCATCTGGCGAGGAGAGAGCCAGCAGGGAAGTTACCTGTGCTCTGAATGGGGAGAAGAGCACTTTAGGAACATAACTGTGCCTAAGTTTAAGGATGACCTTGGAGTCATTTGGCCCAAATTCCAGACAGGAGGCGTTCATAGATAGCCCCTGTAAATCGCCCACTCGCTTGACTGAGGCAAGCGCCAGCAGAAAAGCAGTTTTGAGCGAGAGCAACTTCAGTCCACAGACCGAAGCGGCTCGAATGGGGGACCCTTCATGGCCTCCAGGACTTTAGAGAGGTCCCAGATAGGCACAGACAGGGGGCACGGAGGGTTTAACCTCCTAGCGCCCTTGAGAAAACACACAATGAAGTCATTCCTTCCCAGTGGTTTGTCGGCTACCGGAGCGTGAAACGCTGTTATGGCTGCCACAACAGGAGGAGGGGGGAGGGGGAACGACCTCATTGTGTGTTTTCTCAAGGGCGCTAAGAGGTTAAACCCTCCATGCCCCCTGTCTGTGCCTATCTGGGAGTGTTTATGTGTAGGGGCGCAACATCATAATGGCCTTCTTTCTCTTCAGCGCTCTCCAACGTTGACGGTGCTAAAGATAAAAGCTACGCGGCGAGGTGAAGTCTACAGCCCAGGCCATCAGAAGGAGCATGGCCAACCTAACGGTGCTCGAGCGGCACCTGTGGTTGAACTCAACGGATATGAAGGAGGCAGATAGGGCGGCTTTCCTGGACTCCCCCATCTCCACTTCCGGTCTCTTTGGCCAGGCCGTTAAGAGCTTCTCCAAGCGCTACAAGCAGGCGCAGAAAGCATCACAGGCGATGAGCCACTTCCTTCCGAAACGTTCCAGCTCGGCTTCGAGCTGCCAGACCAGAAGGAAGCCTCCTCAACAGCAGCCAAAGTCAGCGCCGCCGGTCACCCAGCCCCCCACCCAGCGAATGAAGTCCATCGCCTCTCCCGCTCTGCTAGATGCGCTCCGTTCCCTGAGAGGCGGGGTCCCCCACCCAGGATTGCATTGGACCCAGAGCCTCGTAAGCCGTCCTAGCCACAGGAAGAAAAAGAGAATTCGAGTCCCGCCGAGGCCGGACCAATCTCTCGAAAATCCTTCAGACATTCCCCAGTTCCCTCTGTTCAGGCGGCTGGAAATGTAAACTCCGCAGCCAACGAGTCTGCCGTGAAGCACGCTCGCCTGCAAATATACACCATTTTCACGGCGACACAAATAAAGCAAGCAAGGAGCTCTTTTCTCCATGGTCATATGTAGGTCATCTGCCCGCTATAAAGTTTGCACACCTACACACAAGCACTGTCAGACGGAGGGGGGCCGGAAACGGACCCCGCCCAGTCGTCGCAGTCCGAAGCCGCAAGGGAAAGGCTCTCATCTTTTTACTCTTCCTCCTTGTCTGAAGCCCCGAATGACATGAGGTCCGCCGCTCGCAGAGAGGGGCGCTGGTCGGCCAGTGTAAACAGGACTGGCGAGGGACACAGCTGGAGAGAGACCGAGGCACACGGGGACTGGGGACTTTTAGAGTGTGAACGCAGAGGCGAACACACAGGATTTGCAAAAAAGGATATGGCGCCCCAGATGGCACAGCCAAACAGCGCGCTGAAGGTGGCGAATGAAGCCAACGTCCTCAGGAGCTTATTCCGCTAAAAGGCGTTTCAACCGCGGTGAGTGCTTCTATTCCGGAGGTCAGCGAAGCGGAGAAGGCGCCTAAGGAATAAAAATCTGGAGCACCTATGCGAGGCACGGCAATATATAGCCTCTGACCACACCCATACTGGCGGACTCTGACGCACCAAGGCGCCCTGATTGTTTCTCGCGTCAAAGCCGCCTCGTCATAGGTTCGTGCAGTTGCCGCAGCACAGCCAATGACCGCTCTCGCGCTCAGTTGTGTTTTAAAAAGTTTGCTTCAATATTCTCGAGAAAAGGAGGTTTTCCCATAGCGTAAGCTAGCTTTACGCAATACGAGAGACCTCTCGAAAGGGAACTATGAATTGTGACAGAAATAGTCAAAGGCTTACAAGTACTACACATCTTCTTCCAGCACTTCAAAACTATAATATTTTGTGTTATTTTTAACGTGATAACACATTTTTTTGTTCATCCTTCAAAGATTACCCTAAAACTAAAAATTTTAATTCAATTAAATTATAATTAATAAATTACCACTGTAAACAGTAGGATGATTATTGGATATTTTCACTCCCTAATGTCAATTTTTTTCACTCATTTTGCTTTTAATTCATATTAAAACATTATGAATGATAATATTAAAGTTAATGTCATCTACACCCTAAATTAAAGGAGAACTTGGTAACTTTTTTTACTTAATAAAACTGTCTAGAAATCATTTGGATGGTTAAACAACCTGTTCTGGTGATATTGGTGACTTTCCCCGCTCCCCCAGCGTTCCCAGGCGGAAAACCAACCTTGCAACTTGGGGACTACTGTCCCGGCAAGACAGAAATTGGAAGTCTCGTGAGAAGCGAGAACGAGAACGAGCGCGAAACACAAATAGCTTTACGGCAATTCAACATAAACACACACGCATGTATGATGTATTAGCAGATTACCCACCTCGGTGACATAGCTCCACACGATACAGTTGGCTTGCTCCGATCAAAACAAACGCACATGAGCAGCGGTAGAGAGGGGGAGGAGGCCGCCGCAAGTGAGTTTTTTACGGCCGTGTTGTGAAATATACGCCCCACCACAGCTGTAGGGGGAGCTCGTGGTGACAACATGCGACAACAAAAGGGAAAATCAGCGAAGAAGTGACTAGAGTTCGCTTAGTCTCAGCCTCAGACGTCACGCCCACGGAACGTTGGCTAAACGTCTGATGCATATGGCACACTTTTCTGGAAACACTTCAGGAGTTTCGAAGTCGCGACCTGATTGGTTACATTCTACAGGATGTCCGCGAGACGTGTGTGTCGCGTTCTTTAACCGTCCGTCTGGAAACAAATGCTGTGACGCCAAAACCCCTCGTGGAAGAAGAAAGCCGTTGTGTTTACAACTGAGACAAATGAGCGCTTACCAGGATCAACTAAACGCTGGAATTTCAAAAGTATGTGAAGTTTGCGGCTCCATTGTTGCAGTAAACTTGCACAACATTCTTGAATGAATAATTTATTAAATGCACGCCGGTCTGTTATTGTAGGGGCCTCGACATTATATTGGCACGCCCCTAAACATGACGCGGAACAAAACGAACTGTGATTGGTTGCGTTATATGTCAGTCAAACGTCCTCTTGGCCAAGAAAAGCTGCGATAGAGTCCAGACCTTCTGCCTCAGTCTGAAGGTCTGGCTACGCGAGACTAGAAATCGCTAGAGTTGTCGAGTTCTCCTTTAAGCTTAGTGCTTTATTGTCAGCACCAGTGCCACCAGATACTCTCTGCACCCAGATGCTAGTCTGGAGCCTGTGGACTTAAAATAAAACTGCACATTGTAATATCTGTACATTAAGTCTAGTGGTGCAACGGATCATCATTGATCGTTCGGATCAATATCTTCGGTTCGGCACACACGTGATCCGCGGATTAATTTATGAAAAAAAAAAAGTTGTGCGCATGTTCAGTCCACACACAGCGTGGTCATGGCGAGCGAGGAACGGAGGAGCTTGAATGCCCCGCGTCATTTAAATCCCCTGTATGGGAGCATTTTGGCTTCCCTGGAACACGCGTCTATTTCGCTTCAAATGCTCGCTTTATCATTATACGCGCGCGGCGCGTCCTATTCGCTTTGGACGCGCGGAAGGATTCAAACTGTTCAAGCATCGAACTAGACGTGAATTTGACTCTCTATTCGCGTATGGTGTGAACCATAGACTGTAAAAAAATATGAACGCAGCAAAATGAACATGCTGCGATGTATGCTGGAGTGTGTGTGTGTCAGACAGAGAGTGAGAGAGGGAGAGAGGCACGGGCGCGATCGAACAATCACACACACACACACACACACACACAAATGCTGTTTAAAAGCAAAAATTATCTCATCTTTTGGACATATTCATTATATTGCATTGGTTTTCATTTCTTGTCCTCAAACAGAGTAATCTGTTTATTTTGAAGTTACACATTCTACATTGATTAAAAAAGAAAATCAAATGTGTTTTTAATGGTAGTATCATTTTATACAGAAATAAATTATTTATAATTCAGATGAGAATAACGTTAAAGTTAATTAGAATTTTAAGGAAACAAATATATTGATCTGAAATATAGCAAATTAATTTTAAATTCATTCAGGTAGCCTACAATTACCAAACATATCTCAAGGTCTTTTGAATAAAGGGTGACAGTCTTTCATTATCACTGTTGTTGTGGACTATATACTGGAGAAGTATTTGTTCTCCATTTGAGTGAGATGTTTTTATGTGGCTAATTGAGCAAAGTGCTTCCACATATTTTATTATTAGTAGTATTAGTTCAAGAATAAAATAAAAATATCGGATTGATATCGGTATCGGCAAATAGCCGATATGCTGCGGCATCGGTATCGTATCAGAAGTGAAAAAGTGGTATCGGGACATCCGTGGAAACACATCAAGCATGGCCACGCATTTGAAGCGACATCACCCCAGTGTTTCAACGTTGCACAATCAGACCGGGCTAAAGCCATCCCAAACCTATCAGTGTGTTTATAGTCACGCTTCATGGAATGAACCTGTCGCGCACCCACTGTTGATTTTATATATTTTAATTTAATATTTTAAAAATGTTAATAAACAAAAAGACAAATCTTGTGTTTATTTGTCTTGTCTTGTCTTTTTTTTTTTTTTTTTTTTTTCCCAAAAGACTATTATTATCAGCTATCTTTGCAACAAAAACAGAAGAGAGACGTAAGCAATATTTCTGCCATCTGTATAGCTCGAAAATCATTGCCTGTCCTCTGGTTTGTATAATAGTAACTTATACAACTACATTTGGATTATTAGACAATGTCGAAATAAAGTGAATCTGCAGAGTGTTGCATTCAAAGGCATGTGGGTGATTCTTTAATTGGAGATACATTTGAAGTCCGAAGCCATTTATTTTTAACAGCTTTACCAAAATTTTACTCCAAAAACACATTTTAATTTTTTTAAATTCTTTTTAAGAGTCACAAAATGTTAGAGTGTAAAACTAGAAAATATTTTATTTTAAAAGCTATTTCATGATGCTGAAAGTCATGATATCACACTGTCCTAAGTGGGTGGTACTTTTTTCAAACAAGGGTAAAATATGCATTAAACATGTTTTAAATTACAAATTTCAAGTTGGGGTTTTAATTATTTTGTTTATAAATTATTATTGGTGACAGTTTCCAAATTATGCTAAATTAATTTGTTTAAAGTAACTTTTATTGTTGAAAAATACCAATCCATAAATTCTGTGTCAATTCTGTTACTACATGTTATTGTCTCTTTAAATTATGCTTATTTGTCGCATCAGTATCCTAAGCAACGCAAGATGATGTCACTTCCCTTTTGGTATTAAACTCTGAAGAACTAGGAGGTATGTGTTTTGTTCTCTCTGAAGACATGTAATCTTACAGGCACTTGCACCAAGAGTTCTTATATAACATGTCAAAACTGTTTCAACAATCTCATAGGGAAAGCAAAGTTCAAAGATATTAACAAAAGGAGGTATTAAAAGTTTTTAAAATCATCTTTAGTATAAGGCCATGTGCTCTTAGCCTTTATGCTAGCATGTGGTGTTATTAGTAAAAAATGCTAAAAATGTCAACTCTGTTACTGTCAATTCTGTTACCAAGGTACGGTAACAGAATTGACCAAAGTCCATGCCTTGGTTTTCACCATGCCTTGGTTACAGTCACACAATGATGCAAACACACACAAAAATGCATAATGTGTGTTTATAGCCACACACACACACACACACACACACACACAGAGAGACACACTGATCAATTGGGTTATTCTACCATGATCAGAGGATTTCAACACACACACACAGACACACACATGCACGATCCACCCAAGCATGTGTGGTTATTTGTCATGCTATCGTACAATAATATGATAATAATAATGTAATCAATGTAATATAATGTAAAAATGTGTGCCTCAGACATGCCACTCTCTGCTGCGGAGAAACAGAGTAGATATCGAGCGAGAAGTGATGCTACCCCAGAGAGAAGAGAGGAGAACTTAAAAAAGGATAGGGAAAGATGGAGGCATAAGAAAGAAATGGGAAGAGTCAGATTGGTTGCAGACTTAACACCAAGAGAGAGGAGGAGACAGCAGAAATACTGGAGGAATGCCCAGGCTGCCAGTCGAGCCAGGAGAGAGCAGTGTAGAGACCTTACCACTTCAGAGAATTCTGATCAGTCACAGTCATCCCAGGGTCCACATAGAAAAATAAATGGAGGTTGGTGGTTGATGTGCAATGAAAGTTGATGGAGTATGTTTTGTATTTGGAATGCACAGAGGTTATTATATTGGAGAATTTAAATTTACTTTTGATCAGAGAACATTATTCTTATGTAATTTGCTGATACACAATCAACTATTTGAGAAATTATTTTAATAAGGCTTTTCATATAATTTCAGGCAGAGGTCAGGACAAAGGAGAGCAAAGCGCAGGACCTCAAAAGTGTACAGAGAGATAAAGAAGTTACAACAGGCACTGACAACACAGAAGAGGAAGACTGACATGTACCGCAAACGTTGTGAGAGACTGAAAGTAGATAGGCATTCTCCTAAAAGTATAACCAAGAAGTTAGTTGGTAGACGCCATGTGTCAGAGAATGTCAGAAAAACCCTTACCTACCACCATGTTCTTGTGCGTACAATTAAAGAAAATTATCATGGATCCACATCAGAGAAAAGCAGGCAAATAATTTCACAAATTGTGTCTGGCAGAATTATCAGAAAATACAGATTCCAGGCCAAGGTTCAGGAAACACTAGGATTGTCAAGAAAGAGGTTCAACCAAAGCAAGACTAACAATGACAAACTGACAAAATATGCATCTAAGAGGATTAGGTTGCAAGATAGAGTATGTGCGTTCTACAACAGGGATGATGTCAGTCGCTTGACAGCTGGAAAAAGTCAGAAGTTACTAAAATGAAAG
>FLSR01000721.1:62967-108410 GCA_900092035.1 Leuciscus waleckii
CTTCACATACTTTTGAAAATACAGCGTTTAGTTGATCGTGGTAGCGTCATTGTCTCAGTTGTAAAAACAACGGCTTTCTTCTTCCACGAGGGGTTTTGGCGTCATGACATTTGTTTCCCGGCGGACCGAAAATAAACGCGACACGCGCGCCCCCCGGAAATCCGATAAAATTCAACCAATCAGATGACGACTTCAACATTCCTGAAGTGTTTCCAGTTAAGTGTACCATATGCATCAGACGTTTAGCCAACGTTCCGTGGGCGTGACGTCTGAGGCTGAGACTAAGTGACTCATGAACTGTATCTATTCTCCCTGAGGAGTTTCTTTATAAACCTCAGATTATCTACTAATATTTTTCAGATCATAGAGTCATTTTTATCTCAGGCTGTTGGAGATGATGTTGCTTAAACTTATTTTGCTCTCGTTGAGTTTGTGTTGTCTGTCTGGTGAGTTATAGCCTAAATACATTTGTATGTCTTTACCTTTAGTGATAAATGTACTGCTGTTGGAATGGAATAACAAGAAATGAAAAGACGGCTCATCTATTTGTTTTTTCATTAAGTTTAACTAATTTTACAAATGGCTTTGATATTTTATCAAGTGGTACTCACTGCAGAGTCAAATGACATCCAGCTCCATCCATCTGGATGTCTAAAGGGGATAGTGGGTAGGGTTAGGGTATGGTTGGATATTCTAGCTCCACCCATTAGGCCCAAATTACATTCGCTCCTCCTCACTGGATGACTATGAGGAGGAGCTAGACGTAAGCTCCAATCATTTGTTTGCAATGAGCAGTCTCTATAATTTATTCGTACATGTGGACAGCGCTGAAACGGTCCTTTCATCTGATGGGTCAAACCGTGCCGTCTTCAGTACAGGCCTTAATTCTGTCAGGTAGAATAAGAGTCACAATGAGAAATCCCACCTTAATACACTTTTGTCGCGATGCAAACCACCACTTGCTGAAATTGGGTCCCAGTAGTGTTTTATTTAAAAAAAATTATAGACAAACTGGCCCCCATGATGATTGACATGTATTTTTAATCATTTGATTCACTCAGGCTCCTAAAAAGGTAATCGGCCTCTATTTCTTTCATCTTAAAGAAAAATACAGCTCCCCTGCATTTCACTTCTGATCAGTATTCTTAAAAGTATAGTTCACCTAAAACAAAAAGAAAATGCTGTCATTAATTCATCACCCTCATGTCGTTCCAAATCCGTAAGACTTTCGTTCATCTTTGGAACTCAAATGAAGATCTTTTTGAAGAAATCTGAGAGCTTTCTGTCCCTCCATTGACAGTCTACGCAACTACCACTTTGACACTTCAAAAAGTTAATAAAGAGATCGTAAATCGAATCAGAATTAAGTAGTTCAATCCAAATTTTCTGAAGAGACAAGATCACTTTATATGATGATACGTTTGATCTTCCACAAGAACCAGTGAGGTTCATTCTCGTGTTACGATTTTTGGATATATAACATAATTTTCCTTTATTTATTTTATTTTGTAATCATTTTGGTGTTTTTGTTTGTTTTATTTATTGTTAATCTATTTTTATTTTGTGTGTGTTTGTGTGTGTCAGGATAAACAGAGGACCCAAGAGCGAAGGCAGGTACAGAAACAAAGTTTAATTTGAAAAGGTAACTAAGGCAGTGTGCCGAGTGCCGACAGGCGGGTGCAGAACTGGAAAGAACACAAATGTCAAAAAGCTTGGCTGGTGAAACACCACAGCAGTGGTTCCCGAGCCGGGTAGCAGTAGTCAGTGAGGATGACTCAATCTCAGGCCAGTAGATGAAGATACACAGGCAGCGGTGAGGTTGGAGACCACGAGCGCTGATTGTGATGATGATCAGCTGGGGGAAAGTAGTAGAAACGAAGGTAGTGGGGGAGAGAGAAAGAAAGAGAGAGAGAGATTAACCCTGGTTCATGACAGTCCAGTCTACACACAGACATTGGCTGATCTCCTTGTTGCTAGTACGCTTTGACTTACCTGGATACCTGCCTGTTGTCCTTTGACTCGTCTGACCTGACCTGACCTGACCTGAAAACCACTTTTAACTTTTTAAACCGGTTATTAAAATGAAACATTTAAAGTTGAACAACAGAGACTAATTAACCATTAACACTGGTTTAAACTGAAAAGTCTCACAAACTGACACCATCACACACACGCACGCATGCATAGACGCGCATGGAGTACATCTCTACACTTTAACCACGTGTCTCCACCTTCTGTTAACTTGAGAGTTTAAAGAAAGAAGTTTTGATTAGATCTGTAATCAGTTTGATACCACACTTCCATTTTTTTTTTTTTTACAAACTTAAGGTTTGTTATTATTTTTAAAAAATTGGAGAGCTGCACAAATGAAAATGGTTCACACAGTACTTTTATATAGTGTGTGTGTATGGCATCTGGTTGGTAAGTAGAAATATATTTCTATATGTCCTATAGTTATAACTAATACAAATTAATTCCAATATAAGCTATTCAATTTTATAACTTTTAAATGATTTTTTTTCTCATCTGAAAACAAAATGTATTTCATTGAGTTACTAAACATATATTTCTTATTTACTGTCAGTTTCTCAAGCAATTTTACAACTAAATCTTTTAATTACCAAAGCAAATGTTGCTGTACTTTATTTGTTTCTGTAATCCAATGAGATCCCATTTTAATGCTTGATTAATAGTGTCAAATTAGTGGACTGCTGTAAAAAAAATAAGCAACAGAAAGAAAAACAACAGTTTAACTAGTTAAACCAGATAAAATACTTATTTATGTGTGACCCATGAGCTTTCTGTGTTGAGGAACTGTTCCTCTTGGTTCTTTTTAGGTGTCTTCAGTGATACAGATGCAGTGAAGTCAGTGTCAGTGATGGAGGGACATTCTGTCACTCTAAACTCTGGTGTTACTGAAGAACAGAGGTATGATGATATTGAGTGGAGATTTAACAGTATTCGCATAGCTAAAGCAAACATTCCTCAATATGGTAAAGAAGAGAGATTCAGAAACAGACTGAAGCTGGACAGAACTGGATCTCTGACCATCACAAACACCAGAACCACAGACTCTGGACTTTATAAACTATCCATCATTGTTGGGGATAAGGAGATAATCAAGATATTCAGTGTTACTGTTGATGGTGAGTAATTACATTGCAATTTGCCCTATCTTTTTTTGTATTCATAATGTAAACACTATATTCATAACACATTCAGGATGATTCATATATTTGAAATCACACTTATAGATACATTTCAGATGCACTGTTTTTTTGTTGTTGTTTTTTTGCATTATTTTAACATTTCTAATCCTCAAAAAAAATAAAAAAATAATCACCCAACATCAACACTCCATCCATAAAAGGTGACTAAGTCCACCTCATATTACCTCCCATGCAAGGGTGAAAAGGATCTCAGATCAGACATACTGAAACTCATGTCTTAAACATTATTTAACTATTTATTTTGGTTTCTATAAAATCTAAGTAGTATTGCAGCATTTATACAGCATTTGACAGTGAGCAAAAGAACTGTGACTAGATGAACCCTGCAAGAGTATAATATGGGAATATGTATGAGATTGGGGTCATTCTAAATATTTTATCAATTTCTAATTGCATTTAAAACACAGTTTTCTGAAAAGCATATTGCAACAGAACAGGATATATTTTAATTAAATGCACTAAGCCTAATAGATACGAAGGGAAGCTATTTTAATGCATTCAGTCCTCTTTAATGAACCTTAATAATTGGGACAATAACATATTGTATAAGTCTGTTCTTTTTAAGTCTGATAATTCTTAAGTAGAGAAGCTAGATGGTACTTAAGTACCTTGGTGGTTGAGAGCCACATTCTCAGATATTGTATATTTT
Organism: Leuciscus waleckii; assembly: GCA_900092035.1. Taxonomy (NCBI): domain Eukaryota; kingdom Metazoa; phylum Chordata; class Actinopteri; order Cypriniformes; family Leuciscidae; genus Leuciscus; species Leuciscus waleckii. The sequence continues at coordinate 66,847 of FLSR01000721.1, forward strand.
ATTTGGTAGCTGGACAATTTTTAAAAGTTATTGAATTATGTTTTTAATCTGTATTCATTATTAGGAGTGAAAACCAGAACTGTCAGTATCAGCACTAATGTGACTAACTGACATCACAGTAAACTACAAACTTTTATTCAACACTGTCTTGATTATTCACATTTTCCAGCTAATCCTTCCACTTCCGCTCCAACCATCACTCCACAACATCCTTCATTATCGGAAAGTGAGAATGTTGAAGGTAATGACACTGATATTCAGATCAGCAGCATAATTGTGAATGTAATACTGATTTTATACAACAGTTCAATAAACAAAAAATGTATATTGAGTCATGTGTTGTTAAATATTCCATTCATTTTGTCTTTTTTTCTCTCTCTCTGCAAAAAAAAAAAAACTTCATAACAAAGCCAAAACAAGCAAGTTCTTTACACTTTCTGAATAAATACAATTACTCCATAAATACTGTATGTTAATTAGACTTTTGCTGGTCGGGCTATAGTCCCAGATGGTCAGTGAACAGACTGTGTGCATCTGAGACTGAGACTAAGGACAGACTGACAGATTGTTTCTCTTTATCTTTCCAGAATCTGAGCAGCAAACTCCCTCTCCTCCTCCAGTCTCAGTGTCTCTGATAGTGCCGATCTCTTCTGCTGTTGCTGGATCTCTGATGATTGTTGCTGGATTTGGGATCTTCTGGATCTGCAGGAAACGCAGAAAACCAGACAATGAAGGTAAGTGTTACCTATACTGCTGATATATCTGTAATAATACAGTTTTGCTGTTTTAACATGTCTGTCATTGTTGTTGAAACAGTCCAGACTCGTGATGAAGAGGTAACTTACGCTGATCCAAAGTTCTACAAAAGAAAAGCACAAACAGCGGTAAGACAATTCTTGTTAGAGTTTACACTGTCCAAACTGAGACTTCTGACGGCCCTCCCCTCACCCCCCACAGCTTGTCAAAGGCCCTTCCTCCCAGCAAGCAATTCGGCGTTTAAAAGACTAGCCATACAAACACAGCCCAGACGTCTAGGCTAAAACAAGGCAAAATTTGGGCTGTCAGTGAAAATTTAATAGATGTCTAAAACATAGCGCAGAGGCTACGCATAGAACATGTCAAAGAAATGAAACCAAACACCTTGTAATCACTGTTGACTTTGTTTACATGATGGAATATCATACATCTCGCAAAAAAAAAAACTCAAGGTTATTTTGTCTAGAAATGGGTTACTCATTGCCAGACTATATTGGGTTTATAGTTCACCTATAGACGGTGAAATGACGGCTATTGCTTGCTGGGCTCTAGCCTAGCCCTGGGCACATGCCGGTAGACCTTTGTGTTAATCTGGCCCTGTTTGTGACTTGAAATGCTCAGGTGACAAGTGAATGCCTTATCAGCAGATATGTGTGATGCTGCACACATAAGACATCTAATAAAAGCTGCCTTGGAACGGTGTCTCTGTCTCAAAGGGCCTAGGCGCAGGAGCTGGCCAAAATTTATCTCCCGGGAATAATAATAATAATAATAATTAGAAAACTTAAGAAGAACAATAAGTGTGCTGCTTTCAGCAAGCACACTTAATAATATCTTCTTCACTCCCACAGGAAACTGAACAGTGAGAACAAAGTTTTAACATCTGAGCTGGAGAAGGTTTTTGGTCCTGGTTTGGAAATCAAAGTGGAGGACAGTTCAGGAAACTCTCAAGAATCCAGTCAAGCCGTCACAATCGCTCTCATCGCTGTCAGTGTTCTGCTGGCTATAATCAGTGTGACTTTAGCGTCGACGATTATCCATCTTGTCAAGTAAGTTATTACTGGCCATGTAACTGCAGTCTCTGTGTGTGTGTGTGTGTGTGTGTGTGTGACAGAATAAACTTAGTTATGGTCAACTAACCTGTCTACTAATCCTAATTGAAAAATAAACTTAAAGCATCATGAAATCAAAACTGATTACTGGACTGCCAGTAATAAATACTACAGCTTTCCTAAAATGCTGTAATGTGATGCCAGTTGTCTTTATAGTGATAAAATTATGTTTCATGTTATACATTGCTCATGTTTTAGGGGTCATTTTTTCACAGTGAAAAAATGTATATGTTTGGTCAGTTAGTTATAATACATATTTTTGCTGCCTCAGGAAAAAGGGCACCAATTCTGACAAACAGTGTTTAAATACTGCCATTGATTTAACTGAAAGGAGAAGCAGTATTGAAAAACTTGCCAACTTTAACAAGTAAGTGTAAAAATAATGTTAAAGATCTGATACAAATAGTTTGAAAAGATTGTTCTCAAATACAAAATATGCATCAGTTACCATGTTTTTATCTGCATTGATTTGTTCTGAGATGTTTGATGTTTCTTCTTTTGTTAACAGTAACCCAGAACCCAGAGAGGTAAGCCCCTTACTGTAACAACAAACCCATAGAGTATAATTCATTAAGTATCATTTTGTCATTAAACATGGAATCTAAATTCTTATTTGTAATTTTGTCCCATGTGTTTTGTGTTTCCCAGGAAGAGGTTAAAGAGAAATTTTGACAGAGAATCTGAGAATGGAAGTGATATCAGTGGAAACAGCATCTCTGCCCTCTGAAAACACCCTGATGGATCAAAGCTCATCAGTTTTTCTCAGTAGTGTACAATACTTCATGAACTGATGTCTTGATTATGATGATATATAGCCCTAATCCTAAACTTGAGATGTAGGCAGCTGTTAAGGGTTAATAGTTCCCAACATGGAGGAAATAACATTAGTATGTATCAGGTCTTCTTAAGACAGAAACCAGGCTATGGGCTTCAGCATTACAGGGTTAACATCTTTAATCATGTGCCCTCAGTTCCAGGATCAGCTGTCATGTGACTCTCACAAGGACAAACTCAGGTCACAACAGACACAACACAGGGCGAATTCCCTTCAAAGAGACAAGCATCACTCTGCTCCACTCATTATGCTATACTGTCTCATAGTGGCTGTCTGGATCACCCAGCATGAAGCCAGACGTCACTGCCACTTTATTATGAATTGAAATGTTTCATACTGAATTCATACTGAAAAATACAGCTGTTAAGACAGATGTAGCACTGTAGTCCTGCAGAGCAAACAGGAGAGATGGTGCTGGATACGACACAGTCACTTCGATTGATTCCCAAGGAATAGAAGAACTGCCAAATGTGTATACTGTATGTAAATAAATGTAGATTTTTTAAATATGGCCTCTGTGTCTTTAATTTTTACATTTGGTAAAAACTAACAAACATTATTATGTTAGGGATATTTAAATTAGTTAATTTTCAGGTAAGTTATCAAATAAATTCTAAAATGATTTCCTTGAAGTGACCATCACATTTACCTTTCAATAATGGTCTCAAAAAAATGCCCTTAATGAAGGACCAACCACTTACTTTGGTTTGGAATGCCCACATTTGGTTTGTCATTTTACATCACATAACATATATTCAACAAATTGTCTAATTGTTACTTTTGCTGATGTATTCAATATATGTGTATTCTGTAAGATGTTGGAAGAAAAGTTTGCAACATTTGTTTTTAAGAAGATGTATGTGTTATATCCTTAGTAAGAAGGAATGAAAGGCATTATTAAATATAGAATTCTTTAATGAACAATAGAAGTAGCAAAATAGAACAGCGCAGTCAGATAGCAGCTGGTGCAAAGCTTCAGACTCTCTTATTCTTCTGTTCTCAATATACCATATCTCGAACCTCTATCGCCACCTACTGGCCAATATGCACAGAAGAACACAACATATTCCCCCATCACTTACAGCAAACTGTCTACACAGATATTTAAGAACAAAAGGGAAACACAATAACAAAGTTACAAAATTACCAAAGCATTCACTTGGATATGTAACGTAATTACTTAACTCAATCAGACTAAAGAACAAAAATAAGTTTCACGATAATTAAGAATGTAGCAACAAGGTGACTTAATGAATTACTCATCCTTTATATTATGCAATGCAAGGTGACTAAGTAACACAATCTTCCAGCCAACGAGGAGGTCATCTCACACGGGTAGAAACCCTTTGAAGAGCTTGAGGCGTCGGAGGAAGAGGAGGACGAAACTGAAATGACAAGTCCACAGCATCCATGTCAGTAGTCTCCGAAACAGGTGCAACAGAACGAGCCAGGTGAGAAGCATGCCAGTTCTTCCCGTCTGATAACAGGTAAGTACACGCACCCAGTTTACGCACAATTTGACGTGGGTTGGTAAATATTGGATGCGCTTTCGGAACGTGAGTTGGAATGCGCACACGCACCCAATCTCCCACTTTGAAATCAGGAGTGCGAGCTACACGTCTGGAGTCAGTGTATGCTTTCATTTTCTGTTGTTTCAAAGAAACTCGTTGAAGAAGCGCAGGAGCATCCTGACGTGTGGTGAGAAGAGGAAGAACATTAAGACGCGTTCGCATCCTCTGCCATGAAGCAACTCAAACGGGGATAGTCCTGTGGCAGAATGCGGTGTAGCATGATACACTTGGAGAAATTCCATGACTGTAGGTTTCCACGGCTTCGTTTCCAGAACAGCAGACTGAATGCAGCCTTTCAGCACGCGATGAAAGCGTTCTACAGCTCCATTCGCGGCAGGGTGGTAGACAGAAGTACGTATATGTTGAATGTTTCTCTCTTTTAGGAATGTAGCAAATTCTGCTGACGTGAATTGGGTTCCGTTATCAGACACGATAGAACATGGATTGCCGTATCTACTAAACACAGATGACAAGAAGGCGATAACATTTTGAGTAGTGATGGAAGCGGTGAAAGCGACTTCAGGCCACTTACTGTGATAATCAATGAATGTCAGCGCATAACGACAGTCCCACACAGCGGTTTCAAATGGACCCACCACATCTATAGCTACCTTGTCCCACGGTACAGAGGGAAAAGGCACTGGCTGCAGCGGCGCAGCAGAGGTGTTGGCAGTTTTGTCAGAGGACAGACACATTTTACAGGTCTGTATGTGCTCTTTAACCAACAATCTATGCCTGGCCACCAGTACAGTTCACGAAGGCGTTGTTTTGTGCGCACAATTCCCTGGTGGCCTTCATGAGCTAACTTCACCAATGTGTGTCTTAGGGCACAACCAGACGTGATCCTCTGAACACATAATCGTGCTGCACACTCAGTTCGTCATGTAGTTTGAAGTATGGACGTAGAATATTATCCACAGAAGTTGAAGGGGGAAAGCCAACCGCGAGCTATTTGTGTGCGTAATGCACTCAGTTCAGAGCACGTCGCGGAGGCAGAAGCAAACTCAGCAGGTGACAGAGCTGACATTGCAGAAGACATAAACGCCACAAACTCAGGTTCAGCGTCCATGCAGTCTTCATCCGAAGCAGGCAAAGGCAGACGAGAAAGACAGTCGGCAGTGCAATTTTGAACCCCAGGCCGGTAAATCACATCATAGTTCAAAGCACAGTAACCGTGTTGCCCAGCCGCAATGCGCATTCCGGCGCGTTCAGTACCTTTGGATGAGAGGAGCACAGTTAATGCCTGGTGGTCCGTCCGCAGGAGGAATTTATGACCCCACAAGTAGGTTCGCCACTTTTCAACTGCCCAGACACATGCAAGTGCTTCCTTTTCAATGGTCGAGTACTTGCGTTCAGCAGGTGACAATGTCCGGGCTGCAAAAGCGACGACGCGCTCAGTCTTATTCTCGTGAACTCGAGCAAGAACAGCGCCCAGACCATAATCAGAGGCATCTGTAGAGGTAAATCGGGGTCGAACAATGAAAGTGCAGGACTGTCAATGAGCAACTTTTTTACAGCATCAAAGCATTGCTGAGCTTCCTCCGACCAGACAAAATCTGAGCCCTGCCTGATGCACGCACCCAGAGGTTCAACTACCGTGGCAAAGTTAGGAATAAACTTATTGTACCACGTAGTGTTGTCAATAATAACGATATTTCAATAAATATCGATACTGAAATATCTGAACGGTACCAGTATCGATACACCGATACTAGCCGAGCTGTCACTTTCACTTCTCTCCAAAGGGCGTTGACAAACACCACACGCGCACTCGTCTCATTCGCTCTGGTAAAATAGCAAAAGTGAAGTGAATGGGGCCGATCACACCTGACGCGTTTTTTGCAGTGAGAGGCACCTATTTTCAATTGGTATTCAATTGGTAAAAGCAACTCTGAGCGGAAAAAGCGTCCGACGTCATCGCGTTTTTTCCCACTGTCCAATCGATTGAATGGAGAGGCGGGCCTTCCGTTTTAGTGATGAAAGCTAGTTGCTTGAACGCCCGGAGAGTGCGATGGAGGATAAACTTGTGGTGCTCTCGCAGGTTACCAGGAGCTTAACGACTTCACGAACCGTAACTACCACAATGTTAACAATGAAAGTAAATAAAGTTAATAAAAGGCTGATTTGACGTTTACTTGACTGACAGGACAGCTGTTTCAGTGGTTGCCTAGCAACATAAAAAACGCAGCGCACTGCTCGTTCTGTGTATGGTAAGTGCTGTGCGCCCCACGTTTTCGAACCTGAAAAATGCGTTAGGTGTGATCGGGGCCTAATATAGCAAAGCACCTGAAAGACCGACACCCGGATCTATATAAATAATTTCGAGAGGTTGGTAACTCTTCTCATTTTAACATTTCTGAAACATTAACCAAGATGGCTTAATATTGTTGTTGATATGAGTGTGTGTTGTCTCGTTTTTTCACTGTAATTCTTAAAGTTAATATAATCTGACTGAGGAATCTTAGACAAGTAAATATTTTAACTGTGGTCAAATGTAAATTAACTTGTGCTTATTTAACTTTATTCAAAAAATTATTTAATTCTGCAATTTGCCTTCATTAGCGGTTATCATTTGATTACACAGATACTAATTAAACTAAACTGAGCTAGACAATGACATCTCTGAATTCAATAATGAAATGCCTTTAACTGAAAATTGAATGTAAAATCTTATTATTATACATTACTGACACTCTATCCTCCAATTTGATACTGTTAAGTGCTTTGACACAATCTGTATTGTTAAAAGCACTATATAAATAAAGGTGCTTGACTTGACTTCATGTCGATCCAGTGAGCATTGTTTTCATGTGTGATGCACGCATGTTTGCGTTTAAATCTGTTCATCAAATAACGTTAATGTATTAACCAGTATTTATGCTTTTTAACAAGTGCACTACCTCAGGACATTTTTGTTCATGTAAAATATACCTCATTGTCATGTTCTAGACTTGTTATATTTAGCTTTAAATAAAAAAAATACCCCCTTAATATTGTGGCAGTTTTTTTCTCTGTGGTATCGAAAATGGTATAGAATATCGATATTTTTCAAGGTATCGTATCAAAGTTAGAAATTCTAGTATCGTGACAACACTAGTACCACGATAGTAGCCCGATGAAAGAGCGGAGTTGAGGTGCATCTTTTAGAGCGGGTGCATGAAGAATGGCAGAAAGGTGATACTCATCAGGTTGAATTCCTTGCGCATTCACCAGATGGCCCAGGAATCGAGACTGGTTTTGTTGAACTGACATTTCGATTGATTCAGTTTCAGTCCAGCATCCTGTAAGCGCTGAACAACGGCTTTGAGCGTGTGATCATGTTCAGTTTGCGTACGTCCCCAGAGAATAATATCATCAAGGTAATTGGCAACATTCGAAAGTCCCTGCAAAACTGTTACCAACATTTTCTGAAAAGCAGAAGGTGCTGAAGCAAGTCCGTACCGTACGCGGCAAAATCTGAAAAGTCCTTCGTGAGTAATGAAGGCGGTCAGATCGCGGCTCTCCTCATGTAAGGGCAACTAAAAATAAGCACTCTCCAAATCGATAGTGGAAAATACAGCCGCTCCCCTTAACAAAGACAACAGTTCCTCAGTGTGTGGTAGTGGGTAGCTATCCGTAACTACAGCCTTGTTGGGTTCTCGCAGATCCACGCATATTCGAATGGCACCCGACTTTTTCTGTACTACTACTATCGGGGAGACCCACGGCGAAACGTCCACTCTCTCTATAATGTCAGACTCGAGAAGGCGATGAATTTCCTCACTGACTGCGGCTCTAACAGACAACGGTAGCGGCGGAGTTTCTGGCGCACAGGAGCAACAGCTGGAGAAGTCTTTACTCTGTGCACAAAGCCTTTTGCACATCCCAAAGCAGCTAAAGGCATCAACGCAGACAATCGCAGCACAGGCGTTGATGACTGCGCTGGCAAAATTTAATTGCCTTCAAAACGAAGATGTAAGCCATTAGTAAGATCCATCCCAAGCAGAGCTGTGCCAGATTCCACCACGAAGAATGACATGGAGCAGGTTATGTCATCCATAGAGACAGTGGCAGGTAAGCAGCCAAGTACAGGAATCAGAGCACGAGAATACGTCACTAGTTTCAATGAAGGAGGCAGCAGAGCATCTTTCTTGAAGTGTGTATCATACACAATTTTCGGCAAGATAGAAACAGATGACCCAGAATCCACGGTAAGCTCGATAGGCACCGACGTAGTTGCCGTCGCAATGAGAGCAGTGCACCGAATTTTTCAGTTAGTGAGTCATGCATTTAAAGGATCTGAACTTCAGGCAAGTCAATGTCACGCACTGAGCAAGCTTGTCCTGAACGACACACCCGCGAATAATGTCCCATCTTTTGACAGTCATTACAATGTGCCGATGCAGCAGGACAACTACGATCATTCGCGAGGTGTTTCTTAGATCCACAACGATAGCATTCAAGGCTTTGAAGAACGCATTGTAGACGGTGGCTTTAAAGGTGGTCTACGATGGAAACGTCCAGCTGCAGGTGGAGGCTTTGCATGTATCACTTGCACAGGAACTGAACAAGTATTCGATAATAATTTGGCTTGTTCACCAGCAGCTTCTGTTTGGGTGGCTTTAGTAATGGCTTTTTCCAGAGTCAATTCAGATTCCAAAAGCAATCTCTCACGAATCCGATGACTGGACACATTCTCCACCAGCTGATCACGCAACATGTCGTCCAAAGTAGCTGCAAAGTCACAAGTAACCGCTAAGTCCCGTAGAGCAGCTACGTACTGAATTATAGTTTCTCCTGGTGCCTGAACACGTTTCCTGAAAGCATGGCGCTAGCCACTATGTTCCGTCGAGGGGTAAAATGCGCTTTCAAGGCTGCAATCGCATCTTCCATCGTATCACCTTGATTCAGCAAGGAATAGAACAATCTTGTTCCTTCAGTCCCCAGACAATGTAGCAGTAGTGCTCATTTGCGCTCGACCGGCCATGCATCTCCAGAAGCACAAACAACAAGCAAATAATTCTGGAACATCCGTAGCCACATGTCGAAAGGAATAGTTGGTTCACCAGGACATGGAAAAAAATGGCATGGAAAAAGAAGAAACAGCTGCCATCTTCAAAAAGAAAAGTACCTCGTCGTCAATGTTATATCCTTAGTAAGAAGGAATGAAAGGCATTCTTAAATATAGAATTCTTTAATGAACAATAGAAGTAGCAAAATAGAACAGCTCAGATAGCAGCTGGTGCAATACTGGCCAATATGCACAGAAGAACACAACAGTATGTTACACATTCCTTTGGGAAGATTTCTTATTTGTCTCATTATTTCTTTTTTCTGCTGAACACAAAAGAAGATATTTTGAAAAATGTCTGTAACCAAACAGTTGATGTGCCCATTTACTTCCATAGTAGGAAAAGAAAATACTATGGAAGTAAATGGGCACATCAACTGTTTGGTTACAGACATTTTTCAAAATATCTTCTTTTGTGTTCAGCAGAAAAAAGAAATTCATAAGGTTTGAAACAACTTGAGGGTGAGTAAATGATGACAGAATTTTCATTTTTGGGTGAACTATCCCTTTAAATGAACGTGTGAATAAAAATGTGAGTTAAGTCTGTCTATACAAGATACATAATGATAAGATGACAATAAAGTAACTATGCATTTCTACGCAGACCACAACTACTGTGATTGGCCAGGATGAATTCTGTGGTAGCTTTGCATTCAGCTTCAGAATGAATATAATGGAGCCTGGAAGCTTTTAATTAAAGCAGTGATGCTAATAAAACACAAACACTTGAGAAGACCACAACAATAGATATTGTTGATTAGGCTTGGGTGAGATACCCACATCTTATGTCTATGTAGAACTAAAGGTTGCTGGTTTTTAAGTAGGTTACACAGTACAAAGACATTTTTTAAAGAGCATAACTCCTGGAAGGAAACAGCACATGCAATAGCAACAACTGCAGGTCAGGCGGAGAAGAGAGTGTCAAAATTCAAAGACATTTATCTTGACTAGAGCATCTGTATATAGAAAAACAAATAAAAAACAGTGCAGGAGAATGCAAAACGTGCTCCGTGTAAACCGGCCCTAAGAAGGCAGCTCCATGTAGGAGTAGGCAGTGAGGTAGCTTGCTAGATTTTGGAACAGAGCAAATCACATGCGCAACAAGTGCAACTAATCTAAACTAAACTAATCTAAAGTGTATGTGATCACTAACTCCATACTAAAAGACTTGCTCCCTTTTTCATCAGAAAACAAAGGACACATATAATACAGTTTTCTAAGATTGTAAATAAATATGTGTGGTGTATGTGTGTTTAAAAAAAATTTAAATATATATATACAGTATATATATATATATATATATATATATATATATATATATATATATATATATATATAAATGACAAAGCATTTTACAGGATTTCTAAGAGGTTACTTGGGACTTTTTCACTACCACCAAAATGGATAGTGTGCGCATGTTGTTTTGATAGACTAAGAAATCATGAATGTGTATTTACTTGAATTCTTTCAAAATCTATCACTATGTGTGAAAGGCATGTACGAGCAAGAGTGATAAATCTATGAACGAATGAGTCAGAGTAGCAATTATGTTAAAGAGTAACCTTATAAGATAGATACAAAAATATATATAAAAAAAAGCAGGCATATCTAAAATAAACTTAAAGCAATCTTTGAAAAGTAGAATAAATGTTTTATTTACCAATACTTTTACATCCAAATATCTTGAGAAGACATCAAGGACGTCAGCTGATCTTTCAGGATTATGTACCAGTTCTTGTCTATGCTTAAAAGTTTCCTTCATCTTCTGCATAACTTCAGCTTCATCAGCTGTGTGGACAAGGAAAGAATTGCCTTCAAGTTGTTGCACATCATCTATCCTCTTTCGTCGACTTGGTCCTCCACTTTCAGTCATCTCTAAGCGAACACGTTTTGGGTTCTTCCTCGACAAAGTTAAAGGGATAGTTCACTTTGAAATAATTTTTTGGTATGTTTTAGCTTACCTCAAGGGCATCCAAGATGTAGGTGTCTTTTTTTCCGCAGTAGACCTCCGCGTCCCTCCTGGGGTCTGAACCATCATGGTGCCATCATGCCCCGTCCCTGAGAATGTATTCAGGGGAAAGCTCGTCGTGTCTTAGGCCATCAGTGTGTACTTACGATGGGGAATTGTTTAATTTGGACGATGTGGAATTGTTTTAATTTGGACTCTGTGCTTGCTCTTTGAGGTGGTGACCATCGACCTGCATTATATGACTGACAGACAAGAACGGTTTGACCTAAAAATATCAAAATTGAAACTACTGCGGAAAAAAAGACACCTACATCTTGGATGCCCTTCAGGTAAGCTAAAACATACCAAAAATTAATTTCAAAGTGAACTATCCCTTTAAGGCGCCAAGAGATGAACCCTGTGTCCCCTTTTCAGGATCGTAGAAATGCTCTTGTCAAAAAGACAAGAGAACACTTTTTGTCAAATCTGAACAGTCATTACGTTACATAGAAGATAATAATAGAAACTGCCATTACATGCCACAAAAAAGGAACATAACTTCATGTCAAACTAGATTGTGTTTCAAATACATCAATACAAAAGATTCTTACATAGCCCTTTGTTGAAAATGGGTCTCTCAGGGTAGGAAAGAGAGAAATAATGCCCAAAGCATAATTTTTCCGCTGTTTGCGGGTGGGGATCCTCCTGCAATGTAAAAAAATATATGGTAAACTTAAAGGGATACTTCAGCATTTAGCATTAAGCTTTGTATTAGTAAAAAACCTGTAGTATTTTTGAATTACTGTGCTTCCTTCCCTCATATCCCCGAGACGAGAGATTTATGTATTTTTTGTCTGGAAAATATCCTCCGATGATGCAAAAATCGTCATTTTGCGTCATCGGAGGATTTTTTGGCCAGAGGCTAAAGACTACAGCCAGTAGTAGGAGCTGTTTCGCATGTTCTCACCCGCCCATAGAGGGTGGGATCTCACTCACAGAATGTACAAATGGTGTCAGCCATCTTTTTTTGGAAGGTAAGCCGACAGGCTCTTGTTCTGTGGAGAAAGCTGAGTAGTAGGAGTAACCATACATCCTCTTTTTCCCAGACATGTCCGGCGGTCGAGATCGTCCAAAATGTCCGGGATTCAGTTTTTGCTTTCTACAGTCACCATTCATTGTTTACATGCACACCTTTTGTTTCAATCTAACTGAATTAATTCCGATTGGTGAATCTGAATGTAGTGTTTTCATGAATGCTAAACAAGTGATCGGTTGATGTGCGTTTTAACATTGCTAAGAAAATTCCCGCACCTCCGTGAGAGATAGCCTACGAGACTGGTGCATCTCACAGGTGTCGCTCATCAGTAATCACGCCACTGGCCTCGCGCCGACCGTTCTACCGCGCCCCTCAGCCTCGTTCTGCTCCCCACAGTAAACATAATGAATGGCGAGTGTAGAACGCAAAAGCCGAATCCCGGACATTTTGGGCGACACTACCTTGGAAGACTTAAAAGCGAAAGGATCCTAGTCCCCCTCCGGTGCTTTGAGCCTCAATATGCACGTTATGTGTATATGTTTTACCTTACACTATGTGAGGATAGACTACAGGAATAGGCAGTGTAGGCTTCAGGTGAGTATGTCAATACGGTGGCTTCCTGAAGTGTATGTGATGAAAAATAAATTTAAATTCACATCCCCACCCACCTAATCCTAATAGTGCAAGTGAGACGCCCCTACCCCAAGGTAAGTTCAAAAATAACTGTCAAATGTCTTACGTTTTAACAATTAGTAATTTATTTTCCTTCCCTTTGTAAATTATATTTCTGCTGGAAGGATCTGTTTCAATAGCATAAAATACCAAAAAGTAACAAAAAAAGTCTCCCAAAAACAAATCACTCCTTCAAGATCGATCGATCAGCTCACATAAGCATTCTCGCGCACTGAAAAGTGCACTCAAATGATTCTCAGAAAAAAAAAATGTCTCTCGTTCCAACACGGTCTGTAGATCACCCAGAAAAACAGCAGGACGCTCAAAAATTCTTAGTCAGACTAACGGGAAAACAAGTGTTCTGAATGAAACTCACGGCTCTAGCAACTCTCTCTCGTGCTCTCAACCAGTCTCCAACACCGTTCTCCGTCCGATGACGCAATCGACCGAACCTCTGTTTCAACTGCGTCTACAGTTTCACATGACAATGTTGATTTACACTAAACTCACGAAACTTAATCCGAACGTGCACCACTGTTTTACATTACAGCTTCAACGGAAAAAATGTCGACCTCTTGTACAGCAATCATGGCGTGTCTGCCTCGTAAACTATTGCGCTCTCTTCTTCTTCCCAGACGTCTTTGCATCTCCCGCGAACACGCCGGAGAAAGAAAAACCTGTCAAAATAAAAGTCCCCATAGAGAAAAATACCTCCGTTACATTCCCCCCTGCTAAACCCTGCCATACCATCGACATCTCCAGACAGCCTGCCCCTGGAACATAAACAGAACACAATTTAAAAGTGCAACATTATACAAAACACATTCTTTTCAATCTCAAACAAGTTCATACATATTTCTCATCACAACCTCAGTTAATTTTTTCTTCTTTCTACCTTATTTCATAAGATAATCAGCTCTATACCTCACAGGTAATTTGCCACGATTTTGTCTTTGAGAGCGTCTGAGCTCTGGAACATTTTCACATTCAACATCTGAAATGTCAGCATCATCAGAAACTTCTTGTACTCCCCACTCTACTTCAGAGACCACATCTTCCACTACATTCTCCTGTTCTTGTGTTACACTTCCTCTTTGTTCTACATCATTGGATTCCATCTGTACACCCCTTTATCTTTACTCTGTCTTTGTGCAGTGGCTGGAAAACAAACAAGATCTGGGAATTCGGATTCGGAGTCTGACAAGTTTACGGGTCTACATGTGGTTGTTCGTGGCTTACTCGGTTACAAAGGAAAGGTGCAGTGACGGAGCTGATCTCAGTGTACTACTCTGGACGGACCCCCCTTTTCAGGTTTGATAGTAAATACAGGTATGTCTGAATGATTGTGCTTTACTACAATGTACGGTGCATTTTCCCACTTGTCTTGAATCTTATTTCTGCCCCTATGTTTGTGATTACGTAGCAACACACGGTCACCAGGCCTTACAAGCGGTCCAGAAGATTTGCGGTCATACACTCTTTTCCGTCTCTTGGAAGCTTCCTGTGCGACCATATTTGCGACTTCTACAGCAGTCTTTAGTCGACCATGATGACTCTTCACCCATTCGTCCAAGTTTCTGCATCACTTTCCTCCACATCCTTTCCACCCAACACATCTAATGGAAGGCGCGCATCCCTCCCAAACATCAAGTAAAAGGGAGAATAGCCGGTGGATGAGTGGACGTGATTGTAGTATGCCATTACTAGCTCAGGTAGGTGAGTTTTCCAGTCTTTCTTTTTCTCAGGTTTCAAGGTTCTCAGCATATCATGCATTGTGCGGTTGAACCGCTCGCACTGAGAGTTTCCTTGGGGATGTTAGGGACTTGTACGACTTTTCCCAATACAATAGGCTTGACAGAGTTCCTTGATCACTTGCGCCTCGAAACATCTTCCCTGATCTGAATGCAGACGAGCTGGGCACCCGTAGCAGACGAACCAATGTTTGATGAGGGCCATTGCAGTAGTACTCGCTGTTTGGTTCTTGGTTGGGACGGCAACTGTAAACCGGGTAAACATATCAGTTAGAACCAGTACATTTTCATACCCTCCTGAGGACATTTCCAGCTGAGTATAGTCCATTGCCAGCACTTCTAAAGGAGCAGTGACATTGCTACAAGTCATCGGAGCTCGGATTCTTGGAAAGACTCCTTTGCAAGGGTACATCTTTTACACTGTGCTATCCATCCTTGAACATCCTTAGACATTTTAGGCCAATAGTAGCTCCGCCTCATCAGTGTCAGAGTACTCTTTTCTCCGAAATGACCCCCATGCTCATGTTGACTGTCATAAACTGATCGCTGTAATGGGACCGGAACAACCAGCTGCTTAATTTTTTCTCCATCCCTTGGATCAAGAATGCATCTAAACATCACTCCATTATGCAGTTGAAGACGTTCAAACTCTCTGTAAAGCTTTTTCGACTCTGGTGGCATACTCTGTTGTTCCGTCCTGCTTGGTTTTTTCTCTTTGAACAGTGCATTGTACACGGGACCCATCAAGGCATCAGTTCTTTGCAGCTCCCTTATTTCATTCCAGCTGTAACCATTCAGCACTTTCTTGATGGACGCTTGTACGGCCACTTGAACATCAGTCTCGCCTGCTTGGAGTCTTGCGCGGGCCACAGGCATGCACGCACTTCCTCAGAGTTCAGTCTGATGAAATCCTTCTCTGTGTCTTCCTGTTCTGGAACTTCACTGGAGGGAATTCTTGATAGAGCATCCGCATTGGTGTTCAGTCTTCCAGGCTTATACAGAACCTCGAAATTAAGCTCCGCTAACTGGGCCACCCAGCGTTGCTCAACTGCACCAAGATTTGCGGTCTCCAGATAACGCAGTGGATTATGGTCAGTGATTACAGTGAACTTGGAGAACATCAGGTACTCTTTACATTTTTCTGTTGCAGCCCACTTAAGGGCCAACAGCTCCAGTTTGAATGCACTATAGTACTTGTCATTCCGCTCTGATCCTCTCAGGCCTCTGCTAGCAAATGCAATGACGCGCTCTGCTCCACCTTGTTTTTGGCTCAATACAGCTCCGAGGCCCTGTTGACTTCCATCTGTAGTGAGGATAAACGGAAGGCCAAAGTCGGGGTAAGCAAGGACAGGTGGTGACATCAGGTATTGTCTCAATTTGTCAAACGCAGTCTGGCATTCGCTACTCCACATGAACGTTCAGAGGCTCTCCTTTTGTCTTTGCTGCCCATCAATGCATGCAATGGTTTTGCTATTTGAGCAAACTTTGGTACGAACCGCCGGTAATAACTCATGAATCCGATCAATTGTCTCACTTCTTTCACACTTTTAGGCACAGGCCAAGCATCCAAGGCACTAACCTTTTCACTGTCGACTTGGATTCCTTCAGAGGAAATCACGTGGCCCAAGAATTTTACCTCGGATCTGAAGAGAAAGCATTTGCTTGGTTTTAACTTTAGGCCATGCCGCTTCAGTCGATCAAAGACCAGCTCTAGTCTCTCACAGTGACTCTTGAAGTCTTTAGAAAACACGATAATATCATCAAGATATATCAAGAGGACATCGCAGGTCAAATCCCCGAGCACTACTCCCATAAGGTGCTGGAAGGTGGCTGGCGCGTTGCACAGCCCGAATGGCATCCGTGTCCCTCAAACAGTCCAAACGGGGTAGTGACTGCTGTCTTTTCACGATCACGCTCATTTACAGCTACCTGGAAATAGCCGGCCGTAAGATCTAGGGTGGAGAACAGCTGAGCATTTCCCAGTGCGTCCAGAGATTCTTCCACTCTGGGAAGTGGATATGCGTCTTTGCATGTGACTTGATTTAACCTCCTGTAATCACAACAGAAACGCACACTGCCGTCTTTCTTCACAACTATTACTGCTGGGGATGCCCAGGGACTTGCACTCTCCTTAAGGATGCCTTGTGACACTAGATCCTGCACGTGGTTTTTGAATTCTTGGAAAACATGTGGTGGTACTCTACGGTGTCTTTGTTTCACTGGCGGAGCTTCACCTGTGTGAATGTCATGCGTAACTGACTGTGTGTACCGGTAGTCACTGTCACTTTTGGAGAATATGTCTCTGTACTTTGCCAACAACTGATTAAGTTCCTCTCATTGTGCAGGGGTGAGCTTTTCGTAATTCACCTGGACTGGTACTGGGGGGTTATCAGAGATTTCGACTGCTTGGACATGCGCCACTCGTCGGACATGAAGTGCCCTTCCTCCTCCTCAAACTCTAGTGTATTCTCAGTTAACACCTCCTGTGGTTTAGACAGTACTGCCACTCTGCATCTTGGGTTAAGTCTGATTGTCCGCCCGCTCGAATTCATGACACGTACAGAAACTTTACCACCCTCAGTTTTTGCTAGCACATTGGCCACTAGGAGTCCCTTGGGTAGGCTCACACCAGTGGTGGGCTCAATTAATACCTGGCACTTAACTTTAGGTGGCACTCTGCAACGACCTTCGAACACCTTTTCACTTAGTGGAGGGATGGTGACGGCCTGTTTTCCACCGACTTTGACAAACCCAATCTTGCCATCAGGACTCAGGGTTTTGGTTTTCTCCACACTGGCTAACATCCTTCGTATCTTTGCTTCTGCAGGTTGTCCATATTTGTTGGCTGACTTCACATTCTCTCCTGTGACGAACACTGACTTGAACTACTGATTATATTCATTCCAATGATTCCTGAAAGTCCTTTTATCTCCTCTGCTTGTGGGCTTGTGTCTGTCAGCACAAAGATGCATTTTCCTGGGAGAACCTTCCCCATACACTCCACATCAGCTTGCAGACATCCTAGAACCGGAATGTCAAGTCCACTAGCTGCAGTGAGTCGTACCCAGTGAGCAGATGACAGTCTCAGCTCTTGTTCTCCGAAGTGCTTCCTAAAGTGTGACTCTGTAATAGTGGACACTTCTGAGCCTGTATCCAGTAAGCAGTTTGTCTTAACACCAGCTATTCTAACTTCAACAGTCAGACAATCTCCAAATGCACCACTTTTCAACTCCTCTGTCACGTCGTCAGTCCATTCAGCTGTATGACTTCTTATCATAGATGGCACAGGGCTGGTTTGAGCTGTACTTGATGGAACGTTTCTTGTGTTAGTCCCAGGCATCACTGTAGAACGTCGGGACTGATCAGTTACTGTAGTTGCTTCAGTACCTTGTGGACAGTACCTGCTTGTGTGCCCAGGTTCACCACAAGAATAACAGATGTATCTGCCATCACTGTCCTTAGGGGTTGTCTTTTTGGACGACTCTGTTGAAGTTGTACTCTGCTATTACTGTGTACTGCTTGGTAAAGTTCATCTTGACGGGCGGCAATCTTCTGTATAGCTTCGTGCAGTTTTTCCAGTGTTAACGCCGCGGAAGCTTGCTCTGCATCAGCACTTACAACTCTGACACGGGGGCTGTGTTTTGGAATGTCTGGCGTTTGAGTCTTCTTCTTCAGCCCAAGTGATTGCGGCTTGCATTACCTGAACAAAAGTCAAACTTGCATCCTCTTTAACTCGCCTTTTCATTTCACGCCTCAGAAAATCATCTCGGAGGCCCAGGACAAGTTGTTCTTTTAACACACTTTCGGCCTCTGGAACTCTGTTTGGCTCTCTGCGCTGAACTCGGCTGAGTCTTTCTTGTAGGTCATATGCGTATGAGCGTATCATCCAGGGCTCGAGACTAACGGCGCCTATCGTCCTGGGGACGATAGAAAATGTGTTTAGGACGAACAGAAATATTCTACAGGACGAAAGAAATTTTTGTAGGTGTGTTAATTTATTACTAGCCTATTAGGGTAAGTTAACTTACTTAGAAAATGCCAAAATTAACCGACCAAGCGCTGACTACAACGGAGCGCGTCTTCTCATGCTGTTACTATAGTTACTATCACTGGCCTGCTACTCACCCGTCACGGAGACTTGTTTCGCGGTACTTCTATCACATGGCTTAATGACATTGACATCGCAAATATGTTGCGTTGGTTAAACGGTAAGGAAAAGATCAAACAGATTGAGCAGCAAGATGGCCCTGCATCTCCTCCATCGAACCCGAGTAGGCCTACAATCCCCGAGTTTGATGTGAGTACAATTTTATTTTATTTTTTTATTTTTTTGTCATTGGATTGAAACAGTCTAACTGGTCATTGGATGGAAACTGTCTAACTGCTTGCTACTAACCTTCTAACGTTAGCTAGCTAACGGGCGCTACCCCGGCTGTGTGTGTGTATATTAGCTAAAGCATACATTTAGATTTAAATATAATTTAACTTTTTTACTTAGTCAGTCTAATTTAGGGGACCAGACTTTCACGTTTTCTGGGGACAGTCCCTGTTATTGGTGCAGTGTTATTTTGTTGACGAATAACTTTCATCTAGACAAAATGCTAGATAGTGACGATTTGGGAAGCTATCCAGTCAGAACTGATGTCCTGCGTTTGTGGTAGATGCGCACATTTGTCCTGTAATGTTAACGTGCTGATCTACCCTGCAGCACACGGGTTGACTTGACATGCGCTGCATGTCTCATAAAACGTTTAAAAAAATTCTGGGAGAATGAGTAGAGCAGACATATAGATCTGAATAAGAGTGACGACGCAAAAAAGAGCTCTACTCTTCTGCACCCGAAGCGTGCAGCCATAGACACCTATAACGTTACAGCGCGCGAGTACTGAATTGAGCTCTCTGTCATGTCTGAATGGACAAATACACACAACATTATGTCGAAATGTCGGTTTTGGAGAGTATCACGTAAACTGTTGGTTATGTCTTAAACAGTTTTGACTTTTGATAGTATCAGATGTGCATCAGTGCAATTGGATCCACATGTCATTGATTGGACATGATCCGATGTCTTAAAGTGACAGTGGGTAATAAACCTAATGCGGTCTGTGTCCTTAATATTGATCAAGCAACAAAAGAAAAAGAGAAAAGCATTCACTGCTCGTTAATAGCTTTAATAAGGATTCATTATATTTAATTCATACAAAGAAATATGTCTGCTGCTTGAAAGAATAAAGAATGATGTACATGCAAGTAGTTATAAAGAATGCATATATCATTCATTGAAAAGAAGACTGATCTACTTTAGGAAAAGCAGTTTTATTTAATTTTAAGATATTTTTTTAAGTCACAGTAGTTAAATCTGTATCTGTATTGCATGTTCAAACTTTAAAATCGTTCATATTAACAGGTTAATATGTTTTTTCCGGAAGTATGTGGGTTTGGAAATTTTTGAGAAATTCTAAATTAATGCATTACAATTGAACTAAACCCATCATAGGCCTGAAGCCTGCCTGCATGAGCTATGACGTGAAAATTCCCTGAAGCCATGCATAGTTAGGGGGGGCTGAGGCAAATCAATTAATTTTCTTCTTCTTTACAGAAACAAGGAAACTCTGGTTATGCAACAAAACAGAAAAGAAAATTTCTTCCTGAATGGAAAAAGCGCTATTCGTTCATTGAATATGATGAACCTGCACAACTGATGTACTGCAAAACATGCAGGAGCTGCCCAGCTCAGGCCATGGGGAACGCCCTGTTCCATGGGGTAACTGGACAGAAAGTCAGAGTGAGGAGCATCAAAGAGCATGCAGCCACGATTGCACACAAATCAGCTGATGATGCCCTACAAGCAAGAGCTCACCCAGAAAGAGGAGCACTGGTGGCACTTTTTGACAGAATGGATGCAGCAGTACAGGAAAAGATGGTGAAACTCTTCAACATAGCCTACTTCATTGCCAAAGAGGAGGCGGCCTTCACTATGTTCCCCAAGCTGGTGGCTCTTCATCACACCAACGGCCTGGACCTCGGCAATACATATAGCAATGACCAGGCATGCCGCATGTTCATCACAGCCATCGGTATGACTTTCATCGAGGAGCTTCAGGAAAAGTTGCGATCAGCCAGGTTCTTTTCTATCGTGTCTGACTCTTCAGATGACCGATCAGTGAAGGACCAGGAGCTAATCTATTGCGTCTACCTCCAGAATGGCAAACCAGTGAACCAGCTTATCCAGATTGTTGCCCTGGACCATGCCCATAGCCAGGGCATTTTGGATGCCATTCTGGCTGGACTGTTGAAGGTTGGAGTGGGCGAGGAGGACCTGAAAAAACATCTGGTTGGCTTTGGGTGTGACGGTGCTGCCGTTATGCTGGGTGTGAACAACGGAGTGACCGCCAGACTTCAGCGTCTGTGCCCGTCCCTTGTCTCAATCTGGTGTGTGGCTCATCGTCTAGAGCTAGCTGCTCTAGACTGTGTCAAACAGGTTCCTCAGCTGCAAGACATTAAGCAAACACTACGTGCCATCCACAAGCACTACACCTGCTCTGCGAAGGCCTCACGGGAGCTTCAGGAGATCAGCAAGGCGATGGAGATCTCCATTGTGAGGCCAGGCAACACTGAAGGTACTCGCTGGCTACCACACGTCACATGCATTGGAGGCATTGATGAGGAACTACAGGCCCATCTTGGTACACTTTGAGAACCATGCCAGTGACCCTAATGACAGGGAAGCAAGTGCAGCCATGAAGGGGAGAGCAAAGCTTGTGCAGCACACTACCTATGTATAAATGTATAGGATAATGCAATGTAAGTCGCTTTGGATAAAAGCGTCTGCCAAATGCATAAATGTAAATGTAAATAAATGTAAATATTCTATTTAATATTGTCACAGCTCAACAATTGTATAGGTCCTTTTAGTAATTAAAATGACTAAAATGTTCTTTAGCTCTTTTCTTCTTTTTAAACTGTAGACAAACCCAGGCCCAAGGCTACACCAGTTCATGGATGAGGCTGGGGCTGGAAGTACCTGGCAGGGTGTCCAGATCAGCAGGACCAATGTGATGACGACAACTTCTAAAACCTCAAGCTTCGCCTCACCAACAGCTTCTGTGTGTTTGTGTCAGAGCGTTTCAAAAGACTGGAGACCGACGTTCTGAATGCAACCTTCACACTATTTGACCTGTCCAACTGGCCAGAAGACATTACTGATCTGGCAACATTTGGCACAGCTGAGATGAATGCCTTCATGGAGCATTTCCATCTGACATGTGAGGACTTTGAATCCGTGGAGGCAGCTAGGTGAGAGTGGCTTGACCTTAAGATTATTGTTTCCCGTCACTACAGGCACCTCAATTCCCAGGTGCTGTGGCAGCGGCTGATTCAAGGTGCCATTGGAAGGGATGGCCAGTTTCAGCACATGCAGGTGGTAGCAGAGATCAGCCTTGTCCTCCCCATGAGGTCCTCTTGCTGTGAGCGTGGCTTCTCCAGCATGAAGAGGAGAATATCCTCGGCCATAGTGGCAAGACCGGGCTCCCACGGAAGGGCCACGAAGGTCGATCCACCATGGCCGCCCGAAGGGTTGGCCCCGCCCTGGTCCCCCGAGCTGCCGGCTCCGCCCTGGCCGCCTGCTGCCGGTACCGTCCTGGAGTCATCAGTCCCTGTTGACCCTCCAGAAGAAGACTCCAGGACGTTCCTAAAGCAAATGTTAAATCATGAAGATGTACTCATTTTAATTTTAAGTTGTTCATTTGTAAATGTAACTAATGACCAATAATTATTTTGATAAAGTAATGGGGAAAAAAAATACATAAGTCATTAATACAATGTTGAAAACTTTTTTTTAATGTTACATGCAACAATATTTTTTTAAAGTATAATTTCAAACTGCTATATGGCTGAGGAGATTTAGATTTTAATCAAAATGACCATTCATGACCTCTAATGCAAACATTAGCCATTGAAGACATAATTGATAACTAATTGGTACAGCAAACAAGTGTTTCTGGAACTATTTTATATTTGATCATTTATAAATCAGTGTATAAATGATTATGAGCATGCACATTGAAAAAGCAAATGCTGACTTATTATAAAAAAATAGTAATGTAACTATAACTGTTCTTATAATGCAGTATATGTCTTAATGAGTCTTTATTAATATATTTTTTTAGAATAGTAATGCTTACAAGTAAGAATAAAATGGGGCTATAATTCATTATGAGCATGGGCTTCATAGAAACTGTTACCATTTATTTTTTGCAGAAGGAATGGTCACATGTGGCTGCTTTCTTCCAGGAAAGAATAGGGGATGACTGAGAATGTGTAATATGAATATCATCTCTTATCTCTACCCACCCTTTTTACGATAAGTATGGTTAAGGCTGTGAAATAACCGACTAGTATTAACAAATTTGGTGCTGCAAGTTTATTGCACAATGCTGATAATCACAACCTTCTCATCTGAGCTGCCTCATGCAGCAGTCAAATATATTTAAATGCTCATAATCCATTATACACAGTATTAATTAGTCAGTTGTATGGTTCCATGAATGTATTTATAAAGATAAGTGAATATATTGTTATTAATAGCCACACTGTGTTCTTATAAATATTACAGGTTAAAACAGTTTACTAAAACTAAGTTAGTAACTTAGTTAAAACAGTTACTAACCTCTATAAATGCATCATTGATGGCTTTAAAGGGATGGTTCGGAGTAAAATCAACCTAGGGTCCTTTGCACCATGACCTCGAGCCAAACAACCCCCCCAGAATCCTTTTTTCCCTTGGTTGAACATTATTAAAGTTAGAGCTTATTTAGAGAAATCGGCCGGATGTTTTAGTGCAGGCACTAATGGATCCAAGGCTGTATCTCGTAAATTACCCCATTAATAATGCCCAGGGCTGGGTTTACCCGAAACCTCCTTAACGCTATGTCGTTCTTAAGTTACACCTTAAGCTGTACCTTATCGTTAATACGTGTTTCCCGAAACGTTCTTAGTTAAGTATACCTTCTGTAAGTCAAACGTTCGGAAGTTTGGTCTGGGCCACTCTTAGCTTTACCTTATCACTGTTGCAGGTCTATACGAATATAATTCTGAAGTTTTAATACACCCAGACAGTGTTCAATTAGGCTAATTCAAGTGTTGTCATGCAAAGAATAAAATTGTCATTACACTGATTGTTGTTAGATTTTGTTATTATATTATTATACAATATTATTAATTTAATTAAAGAGCGCTTTTAAAGGCCAGTGAAAGCATAGGCTACTGTCAGTTAAGTCCTATTCGGACGCTAATATTGTTTCTCATGGGCTGCACAAGTCTAATTTAAAGCAGGGCTCAGTAGTTTCGGGATTTCTTCGCTGTATTCTCGCTTTTTGCTCGCAGGTTTCTCTCTAGAGCTCCCCCCACAGCTTCGGAATAGATATTTGACAACACTGTTGTAAAAACTCGTTGTTGATTCTCAGACACCAGAGGCTAGTAGATCAACGACATCAAAGCATATGGGACATTCGTTAAAAGGTCTTCTTCATTCGGGTTCGGACAGCGTGAGGGAGCGCAATAATGACAGCATTTTAGCAGATTTCTTTTGGCCGTAAAGCAATTGTTTACATTGCGAGACCTGATATCACGCGAGACTTCCTGACGCAGCGGCCGGCGGCCCGGCGGCTCAAAGTTGCAAGTGCGTATTTTCCGCTCACGGGCACCAGGGGGGTGCGAAACGACCACCATTCAACCCGAAATAAGTAATATAACCATTCCAATGACTCCGAAGCTGTTCAGTTAAGGTAAAAAAAGTTACTTAGTTCACCTTTAAGAACAGATATTGGGATTGGGTCGAGAGTACATGTGATTGTATTCATTGCTTCACTAATTTCAAAATACAGTTAATAGTGACTATGTTAAAGCTAGAGATACAGTTATAGGAAAACTAAGTGGATGGGTCTGAGGAATTGCAGGGCAAGGGACGGAACTAGTATTCTAAAAAAAAATTCCATGAAGAAACTAAGAAACTTGTTACACTCCTGCACAGAGGAACAAATTGGTGGGTTAATTGCTGTAAGAATATTGATGACCGTCTTAAAAATCTTTTTGGGGGTTTGCAGCTCCATCACTAATGATAGAGGAGTTGTACTTTGTTCTTGCTGCTTTAGCAGCTTCAGTGTATTGGCTTAAATTTTCATCATACATGAGCTTATGGACAGTAAACCTGATTTCTTGTATTGGCATTCAAGCTGCCTATACTTTTGTGTACCAAGGGGATGATTTTAATAAATGAAACAACACGTTCTCTCGTAGGGGCGAACACGTCAAAAAAAAAAAGAGTGACAAAATAGAATTATAATGATCAACAGACATGAGAGACTATCAAAATTAATACATAAACATTGATATATATCAATAACAAACATATCGATATATATGTATGTTCCCTTTCGAGGTGTGTCTGAAGCACGTGTGTGAAATCAGTCCAATGGCATGATGGAACGTCACAGGTGGGGTGACTCACCTTGCTGTGACCTGTGCCTGTGCAAGACTCACCTTGCTGTGACCTGTGCCTGTGCAAGCGCTCTCTGTGTGAAATTGTTTGCCTTATTTACTGTTGTTTGTCCTAAAAATACCAAAGGCACAAGACGTAAGGCTAGCAAAAAAACGTGTGTTCCTCCCTGACCTCAGTTCCCCACTGTCCCGGCGGCTGACATCATGTGGTTCGCAAATGTTCAGGGAACTTACGCACCCTGTCGCACATGGAAATCCTAACATCATCCATAGAAAGAGAGGAAACATGGCAGGATGGGATTAAAATAACATCAGTGTTCTGACCCAGGCATCTCATTGTGCTCTTCAGGAATGACGCTTCAATATACTATCCTTTTCAAGAAGTAAATGAACCATTTGCTGTGCTTTCTCAAACAACTCGCGTCATAAAAATCGAGTGTCCTTTCTCCAAACATGCAATTACCCAGCTTCAGGTTTCTGTTCTCTCTCTTTGAGACTTGAAGCGAGGAGTGTTTTGAGGAATGCATTGTAAAAACAAATGTGCATTTTGCAATGTAAAATCGCAGCAATCGGTGCATTAAAGCAATCCATAAGCATGAGATGACAGTTTATAGAGAGTATGCTATTTGAGCTTGAGCTCACCTTATACATCTGTTCGGCAGTTTTGCCCTTGGAACCCAGGAGGACCAGGCCCAATGCAGAGGAGATGCTCAGGGGTGAGAATAACACATTGCCTGTAATAGAAAAAAAATATGATCCAACAGCGCATTTGGTAAAAGTAGATCCTTTTGCATAGAAGAGACAAAATTCAACATCCAGGCACTCACATAGATTTTTTTTTAAGATTTTTAGGAATACATATAAAAGAAAAGAAAACAAACACATATCGGCTCAAGCAGGCTTTCGTCTGGGTCACATTGACTGTGTTGCCTTTACAGTTTGAACAGGTCAATGGAGAATTTTGTGGTTGTCACAATCAGAGGTTCCATCATTTACAGCCTAGAAAACAGACCAGCGCAGAAAACAGTAAAGAAATACAAGAATGACCAGATCGGAAAACAACGTGTACATCCTGTTCCAGGCCACGGACAAGCAACATTAATGTGCTCTCCTAATATGTGAAAAGTCAAATGCAGAATTTTATCACAATCAAAACAACAGAACAGTCCAAAGACATGCTTTAGCTTAAAAAAACCAAACAATAATTTCCCTCTCAATGAAAAGGCTTTTCAGTTTTCATCCTGGTCTACCACTACTGTAATATCCATATGTGCACTTTACATCCATACTCTAAAGAAGTTATGGCCACTGGTGGAAAACTTATGTAAAGTGACAAAGTTTTCAATAATACTGCCTTGAATATTTTTTTTATTTATCATTTAACCTCAAATGAAGTGAAGTAACCAAATAAAAATTATTTCAATGATTTTTGGGCCTACAGAACAGCACCAATTCTCCAAGATATGCTTGCTCTATGGAAAGTTTCTAACAGCATACAGAAATCTGTGTCTTATCTTGTTCAACTGATATTATTCAGCATTGATGTGAAGTTGGATTTGTAAAGGAGCACCAAGATATGTTGCATGATGTGGACAATCTGCAGATTCATTTTGTTGCTTTATTTTTGTATCATTAAATGCTTTCTTTTTGTATCAATACATGTTCTTGAGCCCAAGCTAGCTCAAGGTAATCTTTCAGATTATCTGGAAAGAGTTATGTCTTGTTACACAGGTATTTGCAGGAAATCACATAATCATTTTCACAGAAATACAGTACTTAGATAATTTAGATTTCACAATAAGTTGCCAATGGGGTGATTTCTCACATTTTCACACGTGTGTGTGTGTGTGTGTGTGTGTGTGTGTGTGTGTGTGTGTGTGTGTGCGCGTGTCTCTATATATATCTATAACTGGGAGCAATGAGACTTGTGTCAGTAGGGCAGTTGTGAAGACGCACCTCGTATCAAGGAGAGATCGAATCATCGCTTTCTTTATCGGTAAGTATTTCAGAAGCTCATGAATTTTAACTACAACAGTAGTTGAAATATATGATATACATGTATGGCGCAAAAAGATGGTAATTTTTAATCTTCTGCTTTACTGTGTCAGTAAGAAATATTAATTTCAGATTCATCAAACAGTGTAATATTACAGTGAGATTTTTGTACCCTTTTGAGACACTTTCCAGATCAAGCAATTGTGCTGTGATGGCAAAGGGTATTAGGCCCAACAATCATTGATTTTCTTTATTTTTAGTTACTGCACTTCGTTTGAGGTTAAATGATAAAAATAAAAACTATTCATGGCAGTATTATTGAAAACATTGTCTCTATACAGCATTATTTCCACCAGATGACTTTTACTTCTAAAGTTTGGATGTAAAACGCACATATGCATATTAGACCAGGATAAAAACTGAAAACTCTTTTTCATTAAGAGGGAAAGACGCTTCCTTTCAGTGCTTTCTTAAAGCTAAAGAGTTTTGGGCTGTTCTGTTGTTTTGATTTTATATAAAAATTCCGCATTTGACTTTTCACATATAGGAGAGCACATCAGGTAAAACATGGCTTGAACATGATGTACACTTTGTTTTCTGATCTTTTCATTCCTCTACTTCTATACTGTTTTCTGTGCTGGTCTAACATGAAGTTTAAAGTGAATTTCCTGCATTCTAGGCTTTAAACGATGGAACCTGTGATTGAGGCAAACACAAAATTCTCCATTGACCTGTTAAAAGCGCTCTGTAAGGACAACAAGGGCAATGTGTTATTCTCACCCCTGAGCATCTCCTCTGCATTGGGCCTGGTCGTCCTGGGTGCCAGTGGCGAAACTGCCGAACAGATGTATACGGTGAGCTCAAGCCTCCAAATAGCTCTATAAACTCATCTCATGTTCATGAATGCTCTAAAAATGCATAGGCAGTTGAAAACACAAGGTGTCGAAATGCGTTTCTTAAAAGTTTAAATTCTTTTAACTTGAGCGCTGCATTATTAAAACACTGTTTCCTGCGCGAGAGGCTGTGAAAAGTTGGAAAAGTAGTACAGCGGATCGGAAAAACACTGTGTTTATTGATACAGCCAACAACAAAACATTTAGATTGTTTATCACGTAGCTGAGACATTATTGTGTTTCCATGAGGATCTGTTTATGATTTATGGGAAATCTAACAAAGGAGTGGGTGGATTTTTTGCCATTATAGGGTGGTTGTGTAACACATTTATGTCAAATAACTTGTAGAAGTGAATTTTGCATAACATGTCCCCTTTAATGCATTAGTGGCTGCTATTCTACATCGCAAAATACATGTTCATTTTTACAATGCTTTCTTCAAAACACTTCTAACTTCACAGTCTCAAATTCTCTCAATACATTTCACTCAGTATTAAACAACATCCTGTTATGTTTCTATTAAGACCCTGCGATTTTACCATGAGAAAATTATGTACCACGATCTGTATGAGGAGCTCTACAAAGGAGGGAAGTACAGAAGCCTGAAGCTGGTGAACCGCATGTTTGGAGAAAGCACACTGAATTTTTATGACGTGAGTTGGTTGAGAAAGCCAGCAAATGGTTAATTTACTTCCTGAAATCTACAGTAAAGTAATGCGTCATTCAGTGAGATGCCTGGGTCAGAACACTGATGTTATTTTAATCCCTGCCATGTTCCCTCTCTTCCTATTGATGATGTTAGGATTTCCTTGACATGTGTGAGGAGTGGTGTTACGCAAGCTTGAGGAATATTGACTTCAAGACAAATCCTGTGGTTGCGAGAGCACTGATCAACTACTGGGTGCAGGACAAGACCGAGAGTAATTCAATTTAATTTTGCTTATTTGTTTTTTAACTATTAGACTATTAGTCTAGACCATATTCTCATAATTTCTCACTCTTCTGATGGATGTTCTTATCTTTCTATTTTAGATGAAATTAAGAATTTGTTGGATAAAGGAGATGTGACTAAGGACACGACTCTTGTTCTAATCAGCGCAGTGCACTTCAAGGATAAGTGGGACAAGTCCTTCGCAGCTATTTTAACCAACAAGGTAACTTTGTCAAGACAATTCAGCTTTGTCTGCTAAAAATGGTAAAACGCTAAAACTGGATGATCCACATCTAAACCACTGTGCAACTAGTGGCGAATCACTGTAAAGCATGATCTCTTGTGCCTTATTGCTTTGGTGCTAGTGTTTTTATCAGCTCATCTGGCCTCTCTTCGTCTAACCCTTACATAAATGTGCTGTTTAAATGTGCTATTAGTTTACTTCTTTTAAACTAAAATAAGAAAGTATACAGTTCTTTCAGTCTACTTGTTATATACTTCTCAGACATATACTTAAAAGATACTTGACTACTACTGACAGAAAAGTCTGTTATTTTGCCTATTCTTCTACTTTTGATCAAGTTCTGTTTTAAAAAATACACTTAAGTATTCTAAGTAAACTTGGCTTATAGTTGTGTTTACACTTTTGATTGAATAGCCTATTAAATCAGTTTTTCACATAGTTTTACATAGTGACTTATAAACTTATATTGTTGGAAAATATTGATTTGTAATTGAGTATGTGAATTTTTGTGTAGGTTAGGGACTGGGTAAACCCAGCCTGATCTGCCGGCGATTTGATTTTGATTTTGCCCTGCAGCTCAGGCTGGAAACCTGTACATTTATCTCTGCTGCTTCCATTACAAATTTGCGGGAACCAATCACAAACTGGCTTATCCACCTGGCGCGCTATTGGTGGGTTTAATCCAATCCAATTCCTTTTAACCTCTCGACAATGCTCAATGGCTTTAGTTTAGCAAACAAATCGCTGGAGTGGGTGTAAATACCACTCACTTTCATGTTTTTGTTTTTTTGCACAACCTGCTTCAGCAAACCGCTGATCAATGCTACAAACCAACACATTTGTTGACACGTTTTCTGCATGGAGTTTTCCAGGCAGAAAACAGTTGGTTGAAGGACTATCCAATTGCGTACAGAGTCATTTGAGCTATGCCCGCTGATCACGCCTCTTGTGCAGTAGAACATACAGAGCAGACTCCCCAGACTAATGTTCAGTCTTAAAAGATTGAGCTTGGTCTGGTGATAGCCAGACTAGGATCGACCACTGGTAGTGTACATAGAAATTCACTACACATCTACTTAACTCTTTTGAAGAATGAAGTTAAAGACTGGGCCCTCGTTAAATTATGGATTTTTTTTTTTATTTTTTTTTTTAAATAGCCTGTTAAAATATCTAATCTAACTTTTTTACATTCATATACAGTTGGGAGAAATATTTACTTTTTTTTTGGTAAATGTTTTGTAAAAATTATTAGACATCACTGTTTTGGCTCTCTGGGCCCAAGATTCTTTTTTTTGTACAAAGTACTATGGCTGCCTCGATGGAAATGTATAACTGTTTCAAAAAGTTTTGTCCGGACCTCCACTGGGAAGAAAATATACTTGTGTCACTTTTTTTTTATTGAACTCTCATATTCAAGTGTTGGTAAAAAAAAAAAAAAGAAAAAAGAAAGCATAAAGTTAGATTTTTTTTTTTAAGCAGATCTCTGTTTTTTTTCTTTTGATATATTGCGTTTTCACATATTCATACAACAAAATATTGTGGGGGCCATGACATTTTTGTGAAAATTATCAAAAATGCTTGGTGCTGGCTGGCAACATTTAAAAAAAAAAAGCTGCAGAGGAAAAAGTTAAATAAGGATTTGATCATGGAGTTGGCGGGGGAAAAGTTAAAGGTAAACAGTTAAAGGTATATTTAAAGACGAAGGCAAACAGTGCAAACGTTTATCTCCTGCTTGAACTTAATTAAACTATTATTAGAGTGCAGACCTTTTTTGCATTTTTATATTTCAAGTATAAAAAATTAATACCTAGAAAGGAAATAGTAGTATACTTAAAGTGCAAAAATAACATATTAATAGCAAACTATAAGTATGATGTATGATGAAGTTCATTAAAAGAAAACATATACTTGCAGTATAAAACTACTCATTTAGTAGTTTACAGAGAGTACAAATTGTGCTTTTGTAAACTAAAATGTGCTACAAGTAGTATATGACTAGTAAACTATCAGTATATCTGGTAAGTATAAGTTTACTTGCAATATAGTTGCAGTACAAACAAAAAACCTAGATGTAAACTAGTTGTGTTCTCAATGTTACTACTGTTAAACAAGGTGTAGTTAAAAGTATACTTTTATCCACTAAAAAGTAAGCCAATTACTCCCAAGTAACACTGAAATAGTACACTTACAAGTTTACTACTATTACATTGATATTAGTAGACTTACTACATATAATGTACTTAAAAATATACTTGGACTAAAGTATACTTAATAAAAATGAACTTGAAGTACACTTATTTTTTTGTAAAGGAAGTGAGACATCAGCACAGATAACACATCAGCATCACTAATGTCCAATCTGTCTGTGTTTTAAATGTCAGGACAAAAGATTAAATTGGCCAATGATGAGTCGGACGGATACATTTCCTCTGGGTAACATCTCCCTTCCCACTGAAGCTCGGATTCTGGAGATCCCTTATGCGAATAAAGATCTGAGCATGCTCATTATACTCCCAAACGAGAGTGATGGGCTGCCGAAGGTAAAACAGTTGGAACTGCATAATTAAGATAAAGTCTACACGAAAATTTGGATTGTTGTGTAGGTTTTGTATTACATGAAATGGGAAACAATTAAAAGTCTCTCCCTGTCTGTCTCTTATTTTTCTCCCCTTCCTCTAAGTTGGTAGAATCAATCACTTATGAGAATCTTCTGGAGTGGACTAAGCCGGAAAATATGATTCCCACAGATGTGACTCTTATAATGCCCCGCTTTAAGCTGCAGGAGAAATATGATCTGAAGGAGGTCCTGAAGACTCTGGGCATGACTGATCTGTTTGATGTGATAAGTGTGACTTATCTGGCATGGCACCTGGACCGTTAAAGGTGCCCAAAGTTGTGCATAAGTCTTCTGTGGAGGTGAACGTGGAAGGCACAGAGGCAGCTGGAGGCAGTGATGTAGATGCCCAGGGTGCTTTTCTCCGTAAGAAAAGAGAAATTGAAGCGAGTTTCGTGGCAGACCATCCCTTCCTTTTCTTCATCCGGCACAACCCCACCAAGAGCATCATCTTCTGGAGCCGCTTCATCTCCCCATGACCTGAATCTGAACCTCAGAGTAGAGCAGACTGTACAACAGTGTGATCTGTCTTACTAAAATACAGTACACAGTACAATATTGCAGTATCTTCATTTAAAAATTATTTGCTTGCAATGTCTGCTTTAAACAAAACTCTTAAAACTAAAAATGGTCGAGTACTTGAACTGAAAAACTATAAATAAAAGAAATCAGGTAGAATTTTGTGTCCTTTTTTTTCTTAGACATAACTTATTGTGTAAAGTGTCAGTTAACGGGTGGAAATTAACAGTTCAGTTTATAGAATGAAAAGGGAGAATGAAACACCTGCTGAGTTTCAGAGTAGGTTTAGAGTTGACAAAAAAATTTACAATACAACTCTAACCTGGTTTAGATCAGGTTCAGCCGGCTCACAATGCTCAATATAAATGTTCCTTGTCAACTCAGGGTTTGATCCAGAGCATCAGTTCACTTCTCTACTAAAGATGAGATCGTTATGAAAAATATCATGAATTTAAACACATTTACAGGGCAGGAATAAACACTCAGCTGCCTTCTCAAACTTTTGCTGCAGCAACAAAGAAAATTTCAATGCAAGTGAATAACGTCTCGGTTACATATGGTAACCCTCGTTCCCTGAGGGAGGGAACCGAGACTCCACGTCGAGACAGACGAATAGGAATCTCGCTAGAGAGGCCAATCTACTTCGAGTGAAACTAAAACAAGCCAATACACATTGGCGTGCAATCATTTGCATCAGCTGTGCAGCCTCGCAGCGCGGGTATTTAACGAGCAGCTGGTGTGATTGCACTTCAGCTTTTTGCTTCGGAGCCAAGCACTTCGATGCGTCTTCTGAGAGTGGAATCAAACGAGCCGTTGGATCTCTCTTTCGGTGCGGGTGTTAGAACACGGCAGTGGGGACAGTCTTCTCTTTGTGTTTGTTTGTTTTTCTGTGGTTTGAGAAAAGGAAAGAAAAGAGAAGAAGAGAAGAAGAAAATAGAGGCCTGGGAGATTTTCTAAACAAATATTTGTAAAAAGGTGGTGATGGTGAAGCTGGAAATGAAAGCTTTAGCATAAGTTCTGCCGGGAAGACTCAATTACTACGCCACCTATTGCCTTCACTTCTATCCAATCATATTCTTATGCTCACTGTATAAAAGCTTGGTACTTACATATGTTTGAGTTCGCAGATACTGAAGCGACGATTACCCCCATCCTCCCCACCACCACCAGGAAGGTCCTGTCCATACCTCCCGGGGGTGTCGGCTGCGCCCCTGCCTTCGTCTTCAGGCAGGAATTGTATAATCCGATACCCTCGGATTATGCCCTACGGACGGGGCCTACGCCAAATGACTTTGTATATTATCAGCTTGCTGAGCTGTCAATAAATGTACGATTTGTTGAAATAATTCTCCCGAGTCTTTCTGGTAGAAATAGTAAAGTCAACGTAGAGCAAGGTAAAAAAAAACAGTGCAGCCAATGTTAACGAGCCTTGTCAGCGGTTTTCCTGCATTGACAATTTTTGGTGGCCGCCAAAGCAAATTTTTGTCCCGTCAAAGCCTTATTTGATCGGCGAGTGATGTAGAATAGAATGCCGCATAACGAGCATAGAGAGCCCCGGCCGCGCGCACGCACTCACGTCATCTAAGATTATCTCGTCCCGGGCCCAGGCAAGACTGTCAGCTGGCCTGCGTGTAAGTGATTTGCAAAGATTAATATAAATATTAATATAAATGTTAATAAAACGTTACACTCACTTCAGTTATTCTGGAGGTGCAGCAGGAACACTAATAATTGGTACTGATCCTTTTTTCAGGAGCAGCTTCTTAGCAAAACCAGCTTTATAACGTTACTGACCCTCGTTTGTAAAGCAGTCTGGTGAAATGATTCGCGCAAACATGAAAGCATTGCTGTTATCGTGGGGAATATTCCCTTTGAAAACAAACTCAGCCACTGCGTCTTCAGCGGTTCGGATTTAGGAACATCAAAATGACTGCTGTGTTCCTTATTACACCCAAGAACAGAACACCACAATCGCTTAGACGCCATTTTGCTCATAGACAGTGCTCCACCATATCAACAATGACCGCGCCGGTCCGCGCGGACTATGATTGACAGCTCACTCACGAGCGAGGGGGGGTCTGTGTTGAAACACTGCTGTCAATCAACAATCGTGGGAGGGGCGTCGATTTTGTGACATCACAAAATCGAACGGCTTGATTTGAGATGGGGGAAAACATATAAGAAGACCCTCTGACATCACTCACACACACACACACACACACACACAAAGAGAGAGAGATCTGACAGGCCAATTTAGACATACACACAAAAAGATATACATCTGAAATGTTTTGGTGCATATTGCACCTTTATTAATGGTTAGAATGAAATCTTTAGGTGGTTATATATCTTCTTTTACCATTTCTATACTTTTGACAAATAAACACTGCACTCTTAGAAAAGTTTCTACATAGGACTTTTCCCATCATGGGATCATTTTATGAATGTAGTTTTAGTGAATTCATTTTGATTAAATTCATTTTAAATGTTATGAATGAAACAGTTTGTAAACATACTAGAAAAAAAATAGAAAAAAACCTTTTAAACATGAAAGTATCATTTAAAGGATTAGTTCACTGTCATCATTTCCTCACCCTCAAGTTGTTTCAAACCTGTATGAATGTCTTTCTTCTGCTGAACACAAAGGAAGATATCTTGAAGACTGTCGGTAACCAGACAGTAGATGTACTCCATTGACTTCCATAGTAGGAAAAATTAAAATACTATGTAAGTCAATCGGGCCCATCAACTGTTTGGTTACCGACAGTCTTCAGCAGAAAAAAGAAATTCATACAGGTTTGAAACAACTTGAGGGTGAGGAAATGATGACAGTGAACTAATCCTTTAAATGATACTTTCATGTTTAAAAGGTTTTTTTCTATTTTTTTTCTAGTATGTTTACAAACTGTTTCATTCATAACATTTAAAATGAATTTAATCAAAATGAATTCACTAAAACTACATTCATAAAATGATCCCATGATGGGAAAAGTCCTATGTAGAAACTTTTCTAAGAGTGCAGTGTTTATTTGTCAAAAGTATAGAAATGGTAAAAGAAGATATATAACCACCTAAAGATTTCATTCTAACCATTAATAAAGGTGCAATATGCACCAAAACATTTCAGATGTATATCTTTTTGTGTGTATGTCTAAATTGGCCTGTCAGATCTCTCTCTCTTTGTGTGTGTGTGTGTGTGTGTGTGTGTGTGTGAGTGATGTCAGAGGGGGCTGTGCCAAGCTGTCTATAAAAGTGGCAGTCACTAAGGGATCGAGTGGAGCAGAGCTTTACAGTTTTACACATTTAGTAATTCTTAAACAGACTTTAAGGGGTGAGTGTAGATTGGCAACCGACTAAATTCTTTTTGAACTGACAGATGCAGAGGAACGCAAACATTTTGGATAAAACCATGTCACCTCTAAGGAGCATACTAAGGCAAGGACATTTTTTCACACTGGTGCTGCTGTCATGGGCCGCTGTGGAGGTGAGTTTTTGTGCTCGTTTGATGGTTTGAACCTGAGAGTGTACCATTATATGCTCACTATCTGACATCCAGGTTGCCTTTCATAATATAATTATGACTTTACCTTTAAGAGTACATTAAAAAATAAGTGTTACTGCTTTTCCATAAACTGATTTTAGATCAGATATATATATATATTTTTTAAAGAACTTAATTAAAAAAAACTTTATTAATTAGCACTTTGCACTATAAAAATTGCTTAATCACAATGTCAGTTTTCGGTTGCAGATAAAAGCGTTCTGTTTCTTAAGCATTTTAGTATAGGGAGTAACAGGGCACCGAAATGCACTTTTTTTGTTGCCTGATTTGCATCAGGTTTTTGCTCACAGAGCCAGTATTATTCTTGTATGTGATCTAATATAGAGGCTGCATGAATTTGTAATGACTTTGTGGTGGTTAAAGAAGATACTGCAATAAACCATCTGCTTCATTGCATAACTATAGCATTCTTTCTTAAATTCTTAAGTGAAAGCAACTTATTATCTCTTGATTTATGGAATGGAAGAGGGGAAAACATCTCATAAAAGCTAGTGTTTTCTAAAATCTGTTCTTGTCTCCTTCTGTGCTTTCTTAGGTGCAGGGTGTCTGTCCACTGAAATGCTCTTGTCCCTCATCGCCCCCCTCGTGTCCTGCTGGTATCAGTTTGGTTCTTGACCCATGTGGGTGCTGTCGGGTCTGTGCCAGGCAGTTTAACCAAGACTGCAGCCCTACTGAGCCCTGCGACCACATCAAAGGACTGCGCTGCCACCTAGGGGCCCAAGGAGACCCAGACAAAGGCTTGTGTAGAGGTAAGAGGAACAAGGAAATCTTAGACAGTAGATCAGACTAATAATTCTTACACATCAGTGTGGTAACTGATTCTATCTGTCAAATAAATTAGCATTCTGTCATCATTTACTCGCTCTGTCATCTCAGTATGAAATGAATCTAAAGAAGAGCAAAAATCTATTATTGGAACCCATTGACTTTCATTGTATGGATGAAAAAAATCTATGAGACATTTTTCAAAATATCTTCTGTTCCACAGAATAAAGTCATACAGGTTTGGAACGACATGAAGGTGAGTAAATGACAGAATTTAGGGTGAACTATGCCTTTAACACAAGTCATTGTGGATAAGTGACAGTTAATAATATCAAGTAGCTGACAGCTGTAAGAAGCACTAAACATGCATATATTAAATACTCCCTGATGTATAGAACCACTCAGTTGAACTCAATGGGCTCTGACACAGTCAATGAGAGATATTTAAGGCACTATTTAAAGGAATCGAATCACAGGAGTGACTGACTCTTGAGTTTTATAAGATCAGACTGAGAGCCCATGTCTCTGGTGACAATGAGAGTTTTGGAGATTGGCCGAGATTAGAGTTTGGAGAGAAACCGATAATAAGAGAGAGCTCGCTAAGCTCCTTGTTCTTCTCTCCTTCATTTTACTTATTCCACCATCATAAACTCTGAAGATCCTGGTCATTCAACTTTAATGTCTTTTGGATTGATTGAAATAGAGCTATGCTTCAAGTTCTTGTTCAGTTTTCCACATCTATCATCCAAAAAACCCACAACATTTTAGAGTTTTTTATAATACAAATAAAACCTCCAAATCTATAACGTCTGATGCAGCTTTAGTTTTAGCTTCTCTCTCTGTATGCCAGCGGGTCTCTGCTGCCTGATTTATGGACGGCCAGAATGCACATCCCGCCCCAAGGACAAATCAAGAGACAGCTTCAGATGTCAGGCTATAAAGCAGCTGCTGACTGGGTTCTTATTCAGCAATTGCCGCTACCCCACTTAATTCACTGGCGTTTATTTAAAGCACAAAGAGAGACTATCAAACATTGAGTGGTGATTCTTTAAAGAAATTTTGATGGACATGGCGCTCATGGTTTAAGGTGACAGATACAAATGTTTTACTGTGTCAATCAGTGTGATATTGATCATCTCAATGTGCTTTGAAAAAAAAAAAAAAAAAACGAAAGGGGGATATATATATATATATCATTTTTTTATGTTCTCAAAAAGCATGTTATTCGTAGACAAATACTGCAGTGTGACATTTGTTTGCCACAAAATCATTTACATTGTCATAGGAAACAGAGGAAATGGGAATGGAAGTGCTAGTTGTCTTTAATGCTGACATTTCTGCTTATCTAATATGATTCACCTTTGAATCTTATTGGGTTAAATTGCTTTTTCTCATATTGTTTCCATTATTCTGCCAGGCTCTTGATTTATAGAAGCTTTGGTATATTTTCTGATGTGGAATGTGTACGTCTGGAGAGTCTGGAATATAGACGAGCGTTTTATTCCTCAGTTTGAGTCTGAGAGTTGCTGCAGAGAGTCAGGCTGTGGTGCGTCTGCTCCTGTGATAGGGAACTGGGAAATTGGAAAATTGCAAATAAGATGTAAAATTTATGGTGGCTGGTTTTGGAAGATATCTGCTGCTAAATTATATCTCGCTCTTTGGCGTCTCTCCGTCTACTCTCATCTCTTCCCCAAAAACCTACCTTTTATGTTTATATTTGTGGATTTACAGATTGAGGAGAAATCACTTTGGTAACACTTTCTTTGAAGACCATACTTATAATGAATTATAGCTCCATTTATACTTATTTATAAAGACTCATTAAGACCTATACTGCATTATGAGAACAGTTGCCAGATATAAGATGCATCACTTTTTCCAATGTGCATGTTCATAATCCATACACTGATTTATAAGTATGAATTAGTCGGTCATATGGTTCCATGAATTTAATTACAAAATGCAACCTGCATTGCTATTATATTATAGTTATAATTACTTTTTAGTCATTCAGATTTATATCTGTCACATAAGTATTACCAAATGGTCCCGCTTTATATTGCGTGGCCCTAATACCTGTGAACTCACATGGTAACTACATGTGTACATGCTATGTAACTACAGTGCAAGAACACATTGGTGCATAGTATCTAATATTTGTGTAACTACACATATGTAACAATCCACAGAATGGTATGTGTAAGTAACAACACTTTTTTTCACTTCTGTAAGTACACACGTGTAACAGGAATTATGTAATTATGTAACAACAATATGTATTTACACAAGTTGTTCCACTTCCACAAGCGGTCTTAAATACTGCGGTTACCAGTTTGGAAAACACTGAAACTTTATGGAAACTATGATGATTCCTGTGTGTATACTGTGTATTAATGACTGGCAGGACTAATGTTTTATTACAACTAAAGTTTCACCTTGTGATAACAGTGTACTTACATGGTAACTCCTCAGGAACTGTCCACTTAATATAAAGTGTAAAACGGTCACAACTTACTGTGTAATATGTAAAACCTAAACATCTGTATAACACTATATTAACTGTACTTACATGGTAACTTACATGGAATTAAACATTGATCACTTCTCAGTAAATAAAGTATAGAGGACTGCAAAAAGAGAAAAAAAGTTAAACAATGTTTATTGATACGCATTACACTCAACAGTGTAACAGATGCTTTAGTAAAACTTTAGTGTACCTGCAGCTGGGTCCTTTAATGCCTACAATAAAATAATAAAAATAGAAAAACTCTGCCACTGTGAAACTAAATCTGCTTTTAACAGACTGACATGGTTGGAAATTAAATAAATGTTTATCCAAACTGGTAACTGCAGTATTTAAGATTGCATGTGGAAGTGGAGCAACTTGTGTAAATACAAACTGTTGATCCTGTTACACACTTGTACTTACACATACCATTCTGTGGATTGTTACATATGTGTAGTTACACAAATATTAGATACTTGATTACATCTGTTACGTACAAAGCTACATGACTTTGAGAAGCCGTAGGGGGTGAGTGCCTCGTTTTTTTTGTAGGCCAAAAGGCCTTCACATTTCTCCTGTTTACTGGATAGTTAAGGAGATGGGGTACTTTTTTGTATGTTTTGTTTCTTTTATTTGTGATCAATAGGGAAGTTAGCTTTCTTGTCGGAAAGTTAGTTTCTGTTTGTTATTTTGGCATCAGCTCACCCCTGAAGATTTTGCTTCATATATTGCTTTGTTTGATTTATTCAAGACACTTTGTAAACTCTGAGATACCATATTCTGAAAACAATTAAAAAAACGAGCAAGAAAAGTCAAATAAAAAGACTAACTGAGAAGCATTGTGTTGTTGTTTGTTACTTCCCTGACCTAGACCAGGGTCCGCAACAATATAAAACCTAAAAAGCTGTTATCAGTTCATCGCGATCTCACAAAGCTCCGTTATTATCAGTGAAGCTGACTGCACAATAAATCTTTTATAATGTCCACACTTCGTTTGTTATAATCAGAGGATTTGCCAGCATGCAGAATTCAGCACTGAACAAAAACTCAGTTTTGAGCGGTGAGTGGATTCTATCTTAAATGCATCTCATTGGCCATTCGTTCAAGAAATCAGCACATATGGGTCATTCTACCAGAAACGTACATTTCCACTTATAAAAAATCTTGGGGGAAAAATATATATTTTTCTTAAATCTGAATGTTGATTCATATGGAGGACATGTTAAACTATGAGAAACACATATCATGCCATCTCAGCATGTTTTTATGGTTGAATAAAATAATTTTATACGCATTTCACCCCTAAAATGTCAGGCCCTGTCACAGACAAATTTGTATATGGTAGAATGGTTTCCAATTGAATTTATTTGATACAAATAGCATTTTCGTATTGAACACATGTCCCTGATTGTATCTAACATTGTTTTATAATTCCTTTAAGAAATATAAGTAACTTTTCGGTCAACTGTAGTACACAAAATCACAGAATACCCGCCAGGCACTCATATAGTTGTAAAATAACTACCTTTACATAGGATATTTTTACAAAAAGATAGTAGTGGATATATACCCCACCTTCATCTACACAGTTAAAGAGATTAATGCATCAGTATTTCCTCAAATAGTACACTTTTTTTTTCATAATTTCCTGTGTGACAGGACTGACCATGGCATGACAGGACTGACGGTATTGTGACAGGACTGACTTCATGGATTTTGATGTTGCAGAAAATGTTATGTTTTGTGTTCTTTATTTAAGTGTTGATTGGCATTTCTTTTTTAAAAATTATTATTATAATTTTAATGTTAAGGAAATATTAGACTATGGTAAAATTCAGCCAAGGACATAGATAATATTGCCAAAAGTATTGGGACAGCCCTCCAAATAATTGAATTCAGGTGTTCCAATCACTTCCATGGCCACAGTTTTATGTACGTTTCTGGTAGAATGTCCCATTTATTAAAGCTAACGTTACCTCTACATTCACATTTTGTGTCAAACTGAATATGTAGCATTAGTAGGTAAAATTAGTTAACAAGTTAAATCTTTCCTGGGCGCGGAGCACGCCAGTGTGTTGACAAACGCATCACCAATAAACACCAACACTTTCCACGCACGCTTTGGATGAAGGCAACAAATACGTCATGCATGTCGGACCCCACACATATAGAGCTGGTAAGTCCCGCCCATCCGTAAAACCCCGCTGGACCTCTAGGTTGAAAAATCGTCAAGTGAATGTGAGAAAATAATCATTTTCTGGTCCCGTTTGAATTTTGCCATGAATGTGAACATATGTTGTCTGTGAA
>FLSR01000721.1:109063-144068 GCA_900092035.1 Leuciscus waleckii
TACATCTTGGATGCCCTTGAGGTAAGCTAAAACATATCAAAAATTAATTTCAAAGTGAACTATCCCTTTAACAAACCCAAATGGTTTGTGGAGCCAAACAGCGTTGTCCTTCGTTTACTTCCTTGCTACAACGTACAATTAACAATACGAACTATTACAGGAAAACACATCAACGAAAAAAATCGTACTTACAGGTTGTGGCTCGTAAACAACATCTTATGTTTTTAAAGTTGGAACTGCTCAGGACAAGCGTTTTGTGAATCCTGCATTGAACTCGCGTAGATTGAGGAAGATTTCCTTCGGAAAATGTGCAGCACAGAGAGTGACTTTGGATTATAATTATGAGGGACCGAGTTAAAAATAAATTGTAACCGTCCTTATGAAGACTGAACAAAGTGGACCTGCAATCTGGGTGAAAATAACAGCGTTTCGACGGCATAGCGCCAAGACACTCGACTACCACAACAACTCTTTTCCAAAGCAACATAAAATGGCCTCGCCCCCTTTATGTATTGTGTTCCCAGAGGAGGGGTTTATGTAAATATTGGGGTTAGTGATGTCACTAACCCTGGAGGAATGTCTTCTTGTCCCTACCGGCCGTTTGCTGTAGTCCTTAGAAATTGATTTCTTTAAAAGCAAACATCTCCCCTTGTATTGAACTTTGAGCGTTGTAACTCAAGGCGTGCTCAAGCCTCAGTCAGAATGTCAGTCCAAATCCGATTTTTATGGCTACCCTATTGAAATCAGATCAGATTTAGCTTGTGTGAACAGCAAAAAAAAAAAAATCAAATGAAATGCGATTTTTACAAATCTGTTTCGAGCTCAAATGAAATGGATTTTTACAAATCTGTTTCGAGCTACATTTATATTAGATTTGAAATCCTATTCAAATCGTATTTCAGATTTTCTATAAATGATATTTTATTATATGATATCATTATTATCCTATGTTTGAATATTATGGTTTCACTAATGACCGTCTGAATCGTACCATGTTGAAAGTCAGGCGGCTATTTATATCATGTTAATTATTGTGCCTTTTACCCACATACCATACTTTTACATATTATTCTGTTATTGAAAAACGGATTGTTGCGTTAATTACTTTGAACAAAATGGAAACGCATCTATGTATTCAATATTTTATTGTTTCTCATTTGCTATATATATAACATTTTAAAATTAGCACAGAATCAACTTTGCACTGCTGCCCAAAAAAATTTTTGGGAAATGTTGTTTTTTAAATGAAAATACTTATACTTAATCATTAAGTTCCATGAGACTCATGTATGTTTGTCTGATGAGTGAATGTGTAAATCAATGATGATCTTCTGCTGTTTGTTCTTTAAGATCTATGGAAAAAATTTAATTTAGACTTTATTTTAAAGTCCAATTATTTAGGATGATGTAGTTAATTCCATCATAAAGACATTAAGTACACAGATTTAAACCTGTGTGTGTGTGTGTGTGTGTGTGTGTGTGTGTGTGTGTGTGTGTGTGTGTGTGTGTGTGTGTGTGTGTGTGTGTGTGAGAGTGAGAGTGTGAAGATTGTGGTACAGTGAAAATGTTTTTATCATTTTA
Source organism: Leuciscus waleckii (assembly GCA_900092035.1). Taxonomy (NCBI): domain Eukaryota; kingdom Metazoa; phylum Chordata; class Actinopteri; order Cypriniformes; family Leuciscidae; genus Leuciscus; species Leuciscus waleckii. Next base: position 110,645 of record FLSR01000721.1, read on the forward strand.
ATATATTTTTAAAAAAGGAAAAAAAAAGATGTTATACATTTTATGGTAAAACCACATGATTTTCTAAGGCATAATAGAGCTGCACAATTCTGGTAATTGAGAATCACAATTTGTTTGTTTCAAATAGAGATTCTCCCACGATTCTGAACACACAAGTAAACAAAATAACGAAATTTACTAGAGGTTCTGACAAAATGCCAATTGCTGCAGTCTATTTAAAATGTTTAATTAATCTGAATCATTTAAAAAAACTCTGTTTGAATGAATGATTCAATGACTCATAAATACTTCACTTGTTTCATTACTGTATGAATCAGCGTTTTTGAATGAATCTCTTGAATGAATGATTCAATCAATCAATCAATCAAAACTTTATTTATAGAGCACTTTAAAATCCAAAATGGACACAAAGTGCTGTACAATAAAAATAAATTAATACATAAAAGCCCTAAATACAAGGCTCACACAACCCATAAAATACAAATAAAAACACTAACAAACCATACATTGAAACAATACCATCAATAAAACATAAATTGTCAGTTTCCGTTATCAAAGGCCAAAGAATAGAGGTGGGTTTTAAGAAGAGACTTAAAAACAGACAATGAAGATGCCTGTCTAATGTGCAGAGGTAAATTGTTCCACAATGTAGGAGCTGTTACAGCAAAAGCACGGTCCCCTTTTTGCTTGCGCTTTGTTTTTGGCACACTTAGGACAGATGATCGGCTGACCTAAGAGAACGGGTGGGTCTAGCAGCTCAGAAATATAGGGAGGGGCAAGACCATTTTGGCATTTAAAAGCAAATAAAAGAATCTTAAAATGGATTCTTTGATATATAGGCAGCCAATGGAGTGAGGATAAAATGGGGGAAATGTGCTCGTATTTACGTGTTTCAGTTAAAAGACGTGCAGCGAATAATGAATAATGTTCATTATTGTATAATGAATGAATTGTATAATAATGAATAATGTTAGGGCATTCCGATTTAAAACACTTAAAATAATAGGGAAACATCCAGATGGATTATGTGAACAATGTCATGTTGAAGAAACAATACCTCATGTGATTCTTGAATGTATCAAGTATGAACAAAAAAGGAAAAATATGATAGAATAAATTAAGAAAAATGGAATTCATGAATTCAATTTGAAGGTTTTAATAAAATGGTCAAGTGAAATGAATGTAAAGCTATCTTTTATTTTATCAGGGAGACAGGGCTGATAAATAGAATATAAAACTCTGTTACACCCTCCAGAGCAGAAGGTGGCGGTAATGGTTGCCAGCTACCGTTAAAAACCAAGCAGAAGAGGAAGAATTATAAAACATAATTGTGGTTTTCAACAAGCTCAAAATGAAATTAAAATAAAAAATAAAATCCAAAACAATATCTGCACAATCTCCTTTTGTGCTCCACAGAAGAAAACATATGACAGAAGCTCATTCATAATGTCTGGCATCTTAAATTATCAGTCTCAATACAATCAACACATTAATTCAGTGAATGAATGTGAATAATATCTTCAGCTGTACCTGCACATGTGTGACAGAGTGTGTTGATGTCCAGATGTGTGGTCTGGTTGCTGATGGGATTGTTCAGCACACAGCTGTAGGTGTTTTTATCCTGATATTCCCAATAGGCTTCATTTTATTTTGAGGGAGTTAACACTTCGTGTTTAGTAAATCACCTTACGGAAAATTGTTTGTGTTGGCAAGTGCTTTCCAAATACATACTGGTTAATGTCTACCAGAATAACTTATGAGCAGCAACCTTTTATTTCGGGTATGTCATTTTATGCCCCCCATGCCAAAATGGGGGGTGCAGGAGAAGGGGTTAAAGGTGGCTTAGGTTAACCATTAATGCGAAAGAGCGAGACGCTTTTATTTCACAAATTCTGCATTCATTTTTTCTGATGAAAAGTGGTGAAAATGAAGCTTCTCTTTGTTTTGCTCTCTGTGGGTTCATTTTTACTCGATCATGGTAAGATTATTTTACAGTCTCTCTTCCGGTCGATAAAAACGAGTGAAGAACGTGACGCAGTTTCATTTTGTGTCAGCTCTGATAGATTTATACTAGACGGAAATTCAATGTTATTACTTTTATTTCTTTCCCATTATATGTTGTGCTCGAGCATGGTAAACGTATTGTTAGGCTATCTTTATTTAGGTCGACATAACAACTAACATAGGCTACGTGACGCAGTTTATTTTGTACCAACTAGGTTAGGTTTAGGTTTAGGGTTAAAATGAAAACAGCAGCATAACATAAATTAAGAAAACATGAAAACAATGTAATTAACCAAGAAATGTAAAATGGATGACATTAAAGAATAAAATGAAGTATTCTGGTTTGGCCACCAGATGGCCCAGTACACCAGATTCAGGTAATGAAAGTCCAGTTAGAGTAAAGCATTAGTAAGCAAAGCATCGTTTCACTTCACTAAACAATTAGACTACACATATTATTTTTTTATCTTTACTGATTCAAACTCAAATATATGTCACAATAATTATGACATCTGTTCTGTTTTCTCCTGATATCTTCTTGAAGCTCTGACGTCATTGACCAGAAGAACAGCAGCAGCCGCAGAAGCCACGCCCATCAGCGCAGTGACGACCAATCGCAGCACAGCTTCAACAGAATCACAACAGGGGGCGTGGCTTTCTGGAGAAACTAATGAAATAAATGGTCAATTAAATTGAGGTTTTCAGCAACTTGACTTTAGCTGTCACAGGCTCAAAATTTCAATAAAATAAAGTAAATAGATATCTGCACAATTTCCTTTTCTGATCAACAGATAAAACTAATCAAACTTGTTCAGAAAGCCATGAGTAAATGATAAAAGAAGTTAATTCATAATATCTGGCATCTCAATTTATCAATCTCTGTAAAACCAACAAATTAAATCAGTGAATATTATCATCAGTGCTGTGGTACCTGCACATGTGTGACAGAGTGTGTTGATGTCCAGATGTGTGGTCTGGTTGCTGATGGGATTGTTCAGCACACAGCTGTAGGTGTTTTTATCCTGATATTCCACCTCCAGAGGTAGAGAGAGACTGATGCTGAGATCACACACACTGATGCTGGACAATACACTGATTCCTGCGTACCAGGAGAGAGTCGCATCACACACATTCAACACTGATGAACACACCAATGAACAATTTGAGATCCCCAGAGAAGGTATTTACATCCCTCCTCCATTGAAGTGTTTCAATTGCCAAAGGTATGGGCATGTGGCTGCTGTGTGCAAAGGGAAGATTAGGTGTAGTAAATGTGGAGGAGAACATAAGTACGGTGAATGCGAAGAAGGGGCAACTCAAAAATGTTGCAATTGTGGTGGCGAACATAGTGCAGTGTATGGAGAATGTGAGGTTTATAAACGCATGAGAGAAGTTCAGAAGATGAAAGCAGAGCAAGGAATGTCCTATGCAGAAGCAGTGAAGCAAATCCCTATGCTAGTTCCTGAGGCAAAGAAGGTTAAAAGCAAAATGGAAGGAGAGTGTACAGCATGTAAAAAAATTCAAGAAGACACACTGATTATAAAGAAACTGGATTTTGTGCTTTTTATGGCAGATGTTATTAATGGAGCTGCTCAAATAAATAGTAGAACAGATAGGATCAGGATCATAGTTAAATCAGCCAAAAAGTTCTTGAATGTGCAAGGGTTGGAATGGGGGAATGTCGTAGATTATCTTTATGAATCATAAGCTAATACTGTCGAGGAGTCATCTTAAGATCAGTCATGTTAAGGATAATTTTAATGGTATTAAATATCATCCAATGGAATGCAAGGAGTTTGATTTCTAATGGACAAGAATTTAAGAAATATGTTGAAGATCTTGAGGTGAAACCAAATGTTATATGTATACAAGAATCTTGGCTGATCCCAAGGCTAGACTTTGGTATAAAGGGGTATATGTCAGTAAGAAGGGACAGGTACTCTGGTAATGGTGGAGGGGTAGTTACATTCATTCAGAGGGGCTCCAGTTCAGAGAAGTAAGGAAAGGAGATGATTTGGAGTATATTATTGTTGAAGTCTGGTCTAATACTGGTAAAATCTTGATTATTAATTTGTATAATCCATGTAGACAGTTGGAAATGAGACAACTTAAAGGAATTTGGAAGGATTTGTCTGGGAAAATAATTTGGTGTGGGGATTTTAATGTGCATAGCACACTGTGGGGTGATAGTAATGGGATTGTCCTAGAACAGTTTATTGAGGAGGAGGGATTAGTCTGTCTAAATGATGGATCTGCCACTTGGGTAGACATTTCTAGAGGAACAGAGTCAGCAATAGATTTGACCATAGTTTCCAGGAATGTAGCTGATAAGTGTGGGTGGGAAGTTCTTGAGGATACTACAATTGGGAGTGACCACTACCCCATTAGAGTTCAGGTAGGGGTGGAGTTGCAAAAAGACGGTGAAATGAGAGGAGGGAGATGATATTAGAAAAAGCTGATTGGGAGAAGTTTAGAAAATTCAGTGATAAGTGGTTGTCAATTGTTGAAGGAAGTATGAGTGCTGAAGAGCTATGTAGGGAAATTAGCTCAAGTATAGTGGATGCAGCAGGGGCAGCTATTCCAAAGTCAGAACCCAGGCCTATAAATAGGATAGAACCTTGATAGTCAAAAGAGTGTCAGGAGGCAGTTAAAGAAAGGAATAGAACATTCAGGAAATTGAGCACATTTCAGTGCTTGATTGAGTACAAGAGAACACAAGCTCTAGTGAGAAGAGCTGTCAGGAGGGCAAAAAAGGGATACTGGAGGAGACTACCCCTATTGAGAGGATTTGGGGTATGATCAAGAAAATGAAAGGAATAGACAGAAACTATGGTTACCCCATGCTCATAGATGGAGAAGATATTGTGGTTACGAGTAAAGATAAAGCAGAAGTGATTGGTAAAAAATTTGCAGCATTTTGTTGTTTAAGGAACGGGGCTGATGACTAATATATCAGTGGATAGCACAAGCTACTAAAACCAGGTATTAGCTGAATTGATATTGTTATTCATTGTTTTTGTTTTAGAAATGTACTAACATTTTTATTGTAGGACTGGCACCGATTGTTATCGGTTTAATTTAGGGTGTTGTTTTTTACTTGTTATTTAATATGAGGTTTTAATAAGTCTTGAACTCAAGTGAAACAGTGTTTTTTTAAGTGTGACAAACGAATGTCGAGTGAGTCCCTCTTTGTTGACATTTGTGGGGAAGCAATGACATAGCATTGTGCTCATGAGAATGAGGAATTGCTGAGTTGTTCGTTAAATGTGTTTTTGTTTGTTTAGGTTTTCCCAGGCGGTTGCACTCGAGGGACAGTGGGCGCACGTGTGGTGTTTACTTTTATTGGATGCAGTGGTTTGGTGTGAGGGTGTCACATATAGGTAAATGCTGTGGTGATGTAATGGTTTGTTTTGAGTATTAAGTTTTCACTCCACTTGTACCTCTGTGTACTGCCTGGGTTGGTTTATTTTATTCTTTTTTTATTATATGTTTTTATGCCTATAAGGGACTTGTGAAATAAAACTGCTCTGTAAAAGCGTTTATACCTATGTTTAAATGTGAGTGTTTGTTCTATTTAGGTTTCCCAGTCGGTTGCACTCGAGGAGCAGTGGTCGCACATGTGGTGTTTACTTTTAGTGGATGCAGTGGTTTGGTGTGAGGGTGTTACATATAGGTAAATGCTGTGGTGAACAAATTGTTTGTTTGAAGTATTATTTATCCACTCCACTTGTACCTCAGTGTACTGCCTGGTTTGTTTTATTTTTTGTTCTTTTTAATTATTAGGTTTCTTTTATGTGTCCATATGGAAAGGACTTTGTTAAATAAAACTGCTGTGTAAAAGCGTTTATCTTAAAATCCTGACTGCTGGTTCATTCAATGCATGATTTACCTGTGAACTCTTTAAGTGGGCGAGGTTACATGTGATCACATGACATTGACAACATGGTGGATGTAGTCCAGATTACTGTACTCTCATGCTACACTGAAAAAAAGATTAGTTGAATTTAATCAAATTTTTTATGGTAAGTGGTTGCACATAATGATTTAAGCTACATTTAAACAAATGCATTAAGTTGAACTAAAATTGTATAAGTTCAGCTTAATACATTTGTTTAAATGTGGCTAAAATCAATTGTGTGCAACCACTTACCATAAAAAAAATGGATTAAATTCAACAATCATTTTTTTTTCAGTGTATATAGAACTCTCCAGTAGGGGTAAAATCTTTGCGTGGCAGGGGGAGCTGCTGCTCGACCTGTCACTCGACCAGTCATCGTTATATGCGCCTGCCACTCGACTAGTCAGGGTTGTATGTGCCTGTCACTCATAGGAAAAATAATCAGCTTCATTAAAGGTACACTATAGCTGAGTCCCAATTCAGAGGGTGCATCCTTCGAAGGTGATTGCGTCACAGTGGTGCAACGACTGTCCCAATTCAAACGCTCCTTCACATATGGCCTCCAAAGGTGTCCTCGTTTGAGTGTGTAGCAGTAGAGTAGACAAGCTTTGGCACCCAGAGGAAGGCAGCAGAGACAGTGGCGGTTCTAGACCATTTCAACTGGGGGGGCCAAGCTGGGGCCAGTTGTACTGTTAGAGGGGCCGTTTAGACCTTATTGTTGTCATATCATTTTCTGCACTGCACTATAGGCATTAACAGGCAAAATACCATGTTAACAATCATTCAACAATGTAGTTGCATTTCCATAATATTTTTTTAGATTTGCATTACATATTCAGAATCAGTCACATTAACTGTATTCTACGATTTTTGTGTTTTTTTGCAAAAAGATCAGCAAATTCATCTAGATTTAAGGCCTTTGCCCTCCTTGACTCAATACTTAGAACACCTAAATTGCTTAATCTGTCATCTGACATTGTGGACCTGAGATAGGTTTTCACCAGCTTTAGTGCATATAATATACAATTAAATTATGCTTATTTTAAATGTATTGTGCAGAATGATGTGCTCAAAGCAACATGGAGTCACAGTGTTCAGCGCTGCGCTGCACAAGTGCGCATTTAAAAGTTCACGGCACAAAGCGAAGAAATGTCGAGCGCACAATCCTAGTGTAGCCTATATCTGTCCAACAGTTTATTGATCATTTGTTTCTTCACATAGTGAAGTTTTAAATTCCAGTTATTGTGCGTTTGATGCCGATTCATCCGTGTGGTGTGAACAGGCACACGGTAGCGAGTCGTTTTAAAACAGCAACAAACATAAAATACAAATACACAAAATAAAGTCATTTTATGCAAATCCACAGCCTTTTATCTACAGATCAAGCATTATAATGTGAATATATCATATTGGAGAGAGTTTTACCGTGCATCCTGCTGTAACCGGACGAGGCGCACGCGCTGTTTGAATACTGAATGGAGAATGGTTGACAGATGAGGGAAAACGAGTTTCCATAAACTTTAATTTAATGATATAAATAGACTTCTGTCCCTCACATTAAGCTATGGAATGGCTTCAGATGACTTTGTGAAATTATAATCAGACCCAAGTCACCCAAACTGACGTGAAAAAGAGGCGCAGAAAAGCGCGCTGTTTGCATCCCTGTTTAAGTAAAAATACTCAGCACCATGAGTTGATCATATATTTGATCCTTTTTCAAACTGCACAAACTAACAAACGGCCAGGTTAAGATTAGCTGATCTAACGACGTTACACTTCTGTAATGCATTTAATACAAATACAACATATTAACAACTTTACTCAACTCTATATTTCCTTCTTTGCTTTAACTATCATTTTCGCGCAAAACGTCCAATAACTTCTGAATAGAAAAAAACCTGCAGATCCGATTTAAGCAGTCCCTCTAGGGTTACATTTGTGTTCCGTGTTGCCACTGTCTAATAACGGATCATGTGAAAAACAACGATAGCAAAAAATAGTTTTTGTAAAAATTATTTCACACTCCACATTTAGGGGGGCCACAAGGGGGTCCAAGCTTGTTGTCACAGGGGCACTGGACCCCCCTGGCCCCCCCTGGCCCCCCCTCTAGAACCGCCACTGAGCAGAGATGTATCTTTAACTAAATTTGATATCCTTCAATCCTGTTCTTTCCAATGAGATAAAAATAAAGATGGTGCCTGAAAGTTGCAAATTGGCTAGTAATTCGACAGCGTTACCCGCCACAGTTGTTTTATACCCGCCACAGTTGTTTTATACCCGCATTTGGCGAGAGTTAATTTCAAACACCGGATACCACATTCCACTGTTCCCAAACAAATTGGTGCATCCGTCATCGTGTCACGCACAGTAAGAATCAATCATGACACAACAATCTGCAGCTTCTGGTTGTGAAACCGCCAAGATTTTAATTCCTGAAGAAATGGGATAAACTTTCACAGGTGAGAATGTGTTGGTGTTTTTATCTATTAAAGGTCCCTTTGAATAGATTCTTTTATTATTTTAGAATGTTTCCTGGGGTGCCCTTATAATGTTAGTATGTTTTTTAGATCAAAAAATATAATTTAGAAATAAAAGGCATATTTCCTAGCCTGATTTTAACCTCTAATTTGAACACTCTGTTTGAAGGGGCGTGTCTGCTGTGAGACTTCAGTGTAAATGCCCACCGCTGTGATTGGCTGACATACTTGCATATGAAATATTTAGCATTACATGTGGAACTCTCTCGAAACTTTTACTATTGCAGCTATTGTACGTTTTTACCATTATAGCTATCAGGATTAACGAAACGTGAGAAGTTTAAGTAATTAGATCTATTCCCATCACATAAAAGGTTGCAGTGATAAGCATTGAGCAGATGACAGCCTGTTGATCGCGTGAATGCAGATCTTATCATTGCAACACAGTTTCTGCACTCTCACTAATGCTTTCACCAATGCAAACATGAGGTAAGTACAGTAAGAGCTTCGTTGTGCAGTGTAACAGCGTCACTGATTTCATAACGAGTTTTGGCAAGTGTCCAGATAAACTCGCGCTGTGTGATTGACAGCTTGGGCGATTGGAAAGGGATTGTTCTTTGATCGCTTTCTGTATATATATTAATCACAGTTTAAGTAAGATTATTTTCATCCTACTAAGAGAAACGATGTGAAGTTGATCGTTTAGTCACTGGCTTGATTTACTGATGTAATAAAGGGAAGATTTCTAGATTCGCCCGTCTGAGCTTTCATTTTCTCGAAAATATGAGGCTTGGTTTACACCCATCAAAACGTCTAGCCACTGGAGGACCATAGGCAGGCTAGGGGAACTCATATTAAGGTTAAAAAAACTCATAAAGTGAAATTTTTATGCAATGGGACCTTTAACTCATATTAGTTTTAATGCTATGGCAACTCTTTAATTTCGTGTTAGCTGACCCTTTGTCTACTGTGTTAGTTTTCAAAATCATCTGCAGAAGTCTATTGCAGATATAGATATTCATACATGCGTTTAACTACAGTTGCAGACACTCAGTTACAAAATGGCAGACAGCACTGGTTGTATTTCACAACCAAAAAAAACCCTATAGCGCCGTCTAAGTTATATGTTTCTAATGGAAAATGTATTTTACTATAACAACAATATTAACATGATTTAATTAATAACATTTCATAACTGTGCAACAAACAACACTGACTTTTAGATTATACTTTTCGACTGCCTCCAGAAGCTGTCATCATTTGAAACTAAAAAACTAAAAGCAAGATTGTATGACTTAAAAGAAATATAACTTACCAGCAATATACCACATGTAGAACAAAATAAATAGATGAACCATCTTCAAATAACAGTGCTTGATATATGTGAACACTTGTGTGACAGAAATATTGTGAATGACACAACAGTGTTAAACTGTGTTATTAAGGTAGAGTTGGGTGTGTTTCCTCCTCCACCGGATTTGAACACTAACCACATGTGTGAGTTACTCTTGCATCTGTTGTTCTTTCTCCTTTTAAGACTTCTTGGTAGCATCGTTTATTTTAAAAGTTGCACCATTTATGTTCTATATTTCGATTATTAAACTGAGCTCTGGCATGACTCTATTAGTGGTGTTTGTGAAGCAAAGCATCACTATTGTTCTCTTGCACACTTATTAGTGGTGTTTGTCATATACCCATGGATGTGCTTTGACTTTTATAAGCGATCAGGGGTACGATGTTCGCAAGCAAAAAATTGCATTGACTTTTAAGTTTAACGGGTCATAGCTCTGAACAAGGATTTTGAAGAAATGTGTGGGTTTCCACATCTGAAGAGGCTGGCCAGTTCTGTAAGAACATACCTCACAGTTGTAGCCCTGGGTCGCAAGAGCTGCCCAAATGTTCCCCATTGAAACGACGGTCCATGAAACAGGAAGTGTGCATATGTGTTTTTCCTACTGAACTTGCATAGGAATATTGAAATAACCCTGGATCACAGTTTCATAGTGACATGAGGGAGGGAGGGAGGGAGGGAAGGAGGGAAGGAGGGAGGATTTCATTTCACTCAGGCAACCAATCAGTCTCTCAGGATCATTGTGAAGCTATCAACCATTTAGAGCACCCTAGCAACTGATCCCATAAACTACCATTATAAAAGGCCCGGATGGATATCTTTGCAGCTCATGAGGATGTGCTCGTTTCACTCATGCAACATTTTGAGCTCCCTAGAAACAAGTTCCATTGAGTTCCTTTCAAATAGATCAAAAGGAATATCTTTGTATAGAAGTGTCATAGAAACATGAGAGTGGGCTTGTTTGACTCGAAACACCTTTGACTCAGATCTGGTACTTGTGGAATGTGGGCCGGATGTGGTCCGGATCTGGGCCGACACTATGTTGCCATCTGGGTCTCTATCTCTGCATCAGAACATCCGACACATGTTGCCATCTGGGTCTCTATCTCTGCATCAGAACATCCTGTAGACTTGATGGTTGGCTCTTTTGGCTTATGTTAGAAAACATGACTTCCAGCATGCTACACATGCTAGCAGTGAATAGTTACATGCTAATAGTAATTAGCTAAGTGCTGAAATCTTTACTTAAATAACGTAGAGACATGTTTGTGAGCTTTTTTGACTCAGTCTAGTTGCACACAGCAAGATCCATTTACATTCTCTTCAGAAAATGTATCTAGTTGTTGTTTATTTTCCACACATTATTGTTGAGTGATCAAGGGGTCAAAGTTTCTTTTCTTTTTTTTAAGTAACTTATGAATTATAATAACTCAATTTTTCTGTAATGCAGGCGCTGTTAGTCTAGTCTCAAACCACATCTCTGTTCAGCTGTAAACAGATCAGACCACTGACAGTTTCACTGTGACTCACACACTGAGATGCTCGAGTGTTACATGCATTCATTCAATCATATACCGTACGTTTCACTCGGCATGAAAAAAGAAAACACTCCAGTGAGCGTCAGTTCTGTGGGAGAAAATGTCTTGTTGATCCAGAGGTCAGAGGAGAATGACCAGACTGGATCAGCTGATAGAAAGGCAACAGTCACTCAAATAACCACACGTTACAACCAAGGTGTGCAAAAGAGCATCTCTGAACACACAACACATGAAACCTTGGAGCAGATGAGCAGCAGAAGACACACAAACTGAGGCTACAATTCACACAGGCTCGCCAAAACTGGACTATAGAAGACTGGAAAAGTGTTGCCTTGTCTGATGAGTCTCCATTTCGGCTGTGACATTCTATAGGATCCGAATTTGCCATAAATAACATGAAAGCATGGATCATCCTGCCTTGGATAAGCGGTTCAGGCTGATGGTGTAATGATGTGGAGGATATTCTCGTGCCACACTTTGGGCACCGACCTTTTTACCAACTGAGTATAATTTAAACGCTCAAATTATGTCAAACTGGTTCCTTGAACATGACGGTGAGTTCACTAAATCAAACGGCCTCCGCAGTCACCCAGATCTCAATCCAGTAGAGCAGTTTTGGGATGTGGAGGAATGGGAGATTCACATCATGGACGTGAAGCCAGTAATTCTGCAGCAACTGTGTGATTCTTTCATGACAATATGGAGGAATCTCTGAGGAATGTTTCTAGCAGCTTATTGAATCAATGCTATGACGAACTGAGGCAGTTCTGAAGGAAAAGGGGTCCAACACAATACTAACAAGGTGTATGTAATAAAGCAACCGGAGATTGAATTTATATCTGACAGGTAAAGCTGTTATTGTTGAAGAGTGTTATTTTGGACACTAGATGGCGCTAGTTAATAGTGGGATGTTATGTTTTATTTGATTAAATTTAAGTGTCATGTTCTGTTAACCATCTGCAAATGATAAAACTTACAGGTCAAGTTGTTGAAAGATGTACTTTTTTATTGGATTTTGATTTAATTCAATTTTCACACATTTTTTTTTCCCTGAATATTTCTTACACTTAATTGTAACATAGAAACATTCATGTGTTGCTTGTTACTAATCAAACTACAAATCAAACCACTTTTCGAGCAGATGTAAATCACACCATGCTCAAACTGACAGGAGCTCCAGAGGAAGCCGAACACAGCAGGCTTTATTCAACAGTCACATACATTCATATATTTCTCAAATGAAGAGGCAAAATTTTTCTTGTTTGTTGTTGTTTTGTGGATTTGTTAAAAAGGAAAACATTGAGGCTTTAAAAAGTCAGATCATTTAGATTATTTGTTAAAAGTGCTTGTACAATCTTAAAGAGAGAGTTTCATTAGTCCGTCACTGAATATCACACTTCAAAAACCTCAAAACTAAAGAGTTGAGAGGAAATACAGCGGTTCCTGTGAGCGCGATCACACCGCTGGTCTAATGCTTGAAGTCTGATCATCTTCTCTTGGCGATCGGCGCATACACCACATGATCCTCCTCTTTAGCATCCTGTCAAAAACACAATATATTATAATGCATGTATGTCCTTGACATCCTGTACAATATATAAAACCAGCCTCAAGTGTGTCACAAAACTTCCATAGGCCTGTGTGTGAGAGACTCGCATTGTTTCCTTACTTTTGTTTTTGACAGAATTGTGTTGATTTCCTAAAAGCATTGTCACAAAAGCACGTATAGCGTGTGAATCTCTGAAGGTTTGGACTGTGATGTCATCAACTGACAGGAAATACTTCATCAGAGGCTCATTATGAACACTGGAAATATTAACTAATGTTGATCTGATGGTAGAATGAGTGTCGTCAGTATTACTGCATATGTTTCCCGCATTGAATGTTGATCTTTATACATATTTTATATGATGCTGTTTTGTGTTTTTGTCTGTATAATGATCTATCACACACTGGCACACTCACTGCTGTAATGATACACAGACATGAATTAGTGATAAAAGATCTTACCGATTTCTGTGCTTTTCTTTTGTGGAACGTTGGCTCGACGTAGATGATTTCTTCTTCATGAGTCTCAACTGTTTCAATGACAATATGTAATATAATAAATAGATGGATCAAAACTCAATGTTGTTAACTAGATCTGTTTCTTTACAAATAATGTTATTAGGGCTGTTGGCCTCATTGATCTGAGCTTATGCTCCTCAGTTTTTGAGTGAAAAAACAAACATATTTGGTAATAATATAGCATAAAGAGAAAATTATAAACACATTTTTGGAGGCTGGTCATTTTTGAACAGGAACACCATAAGTGTAACAAGTACAAAAAGTATACATTTTTGGGGCGGACGTTGTTATATCTTGTGTGAGCAAAGTTGTGTGAGATAAGTTCTGGTCCAATGCGATTACATTAACATTTTCAGTAAAAAGAAAATCCTCTTCAGGTCAAAATGACCACAACTCAACATGAGGGTTAAAAGGAACTACACTATTAAAGAATATTATTAACACTCATTACTTTTACAAATTCAATAGCATTTATAATTTAACACTTGCCTTTTTGATCAGTTTTTCTACATTTCTTGTAGACGCAGAAGATCCCGACAACTGCAGCAACAATCATCAGAGATCCAGCGGAGATCAACACTATCAGAGACACTGATACTGGAGGAACTGAGAGAGAGAGAGACAGTTATTAGTGTGAGCTAGTGATAAGAAAACATCACAGTTAGTAGTATTTTGCTGATATACATTTAAATTCATATCAAAATTCTAGTTTATTACATTTTATAGTGGGTTACAGAAAAAAATAAAATGCTTGTGTTTTTATTTCAAGCTGAAAGGCAGCAAAGAGTGGTGATGACATATATGTAAATATGAGTAACAATCTGAGGTACGTATCAATAATCCATATTACAGAGATGTTTATGTTGAGTAAAAACTAAAGAAGGAACATAGTTCAACAATTAGGAATCAATGTAAATTTTTAAGCTATAAAATGCTGAACATTTGTTTTATCACCAATCATTGAAACCAGCTCCAGTCTTAATAATGAGCTCAGTAAATACACACATATATCATCAGTGCTGTGGTACCTGCACATGTGTGACAGAGTGTGTTGATGTCCAGATGTGTGGTCTGGTTGCTGATGGGATTGTTCAGCACACAGCTGTAGGTGTTTTTATCCTGATATTCCACCTCCAGAGGTAGAGAGAGACTGATGCTGAGATCACACACACTGATGCTGGACAATAAACTGATTCCTTTGTACCAGGAGAGAGTCGCATCACAAACATTCAACACTGAACACACCAGTGAACAATTCTGGTGTGATGAAGAAAGATTTTGAGAATAATCTCGGGTAATGTTAGGAGTGGGCAGACGAGCTGAAAAAACATGAGAGAATTGTGTGTGTGTGTGTGTGGATCCTCCCCCATCAGGACTCGACCACCCTTCACTGACCACACACTGGATTTCACTTTAAAATTACACAACAAAAGCCTTTATCAAGAATCACTGTATAGCGGCAGAAAACATGTTATACCACAGGAAGATGATACATGATTTGGACACGTTATTATTTTAGTATTTTGTTATTATCTCTCTCTCTCTCTCTCTCTCTCTCTCTCTCTGTCTGTGTGTCTCTGTGTGTGTGTGTGTGTGTGAGTAGGAAGAATACATGTATGGATGTAAATATAACCTCATATGTGATGTGTTAAATATTTAAGTGTCTGTGATGAATGATGAGTCAGATTAATGTTCCCTGTGACTCTTATTTGACTGTTTCTGAAACATCAGTGTCTTTTATCAGTTTCAGTTTTCGTGAAAAAGGAAGTCTGATGATGAGGTTCATTAACAGGAGAGGAAATAAAGACACTCTTTACCCACAAACATCTGACACACACACACACACACATATTTTCCATCCATCAGGTCAATTTACTTTTTTTTTTTTTTTTTTTAAATAAATGAAACCAAAAAATTTTCACTTTGACTTAAATGAGACCACAGAATTTTCACTTTGACTCAGTTGCTGATGTCACAATCAGTGAAGAACATGCGCTGTGGTTTTCTGTAGAGCTGTGGTTAAAAATTGTTTTGATCTATGTTCGAATGCAACCAAATCATATTTTCAAATCAGTCTTTCTCACTGAAGCTGTTTGGACTTATGTAGAAAATGCATTTATTTTCCATAACAATAAGTACATGTAGTTAAGTTCAAGATCTTTATTGTCATATGTACTAGCCTACAATTAAAAATGTAATTTGTTTTAATATTACTCAGTATACAAATTATACATGTAACTACGTCACCTTAAAATGAAATGTAACCGATCTGATTGATTGCTCACCATATAATCTCCCCAGACTTTAATATTTAGCCTTGTGAAGAGACGATTAACGATATTTGCTGGTTTGACTGGTCATGATGATTTGGCTCATCGGTGAACATCATACTGGGAATGAAGCCCTGTAAAGCTCAGAGGTTGAGCTGGGAACAGCGCCCTCTGCTGGCTCGTAATGCATGTTTCATCAATTGAGAAAGTTTCCTGGACAAAAGGACATTTTCTTCTTACATAACATTTTTGTAATAATTAAACACCAACACCAAACCACACACACATAAAAGGAAATAAAAAACAAGTAGACATTTTTTTATTGATAAACACATACTGCTTTGAAAACTTTCAAAGAACCCAAAACTCCACATATTTCAACCAACCACATTAAAACTCGCAAGCAATTTAATGGATAACGAAACTTAGTTGCCTTCCATCAGATTTTCCCAGAAACAATACGGAATAGTTAAAATTCCAGATTTGCACTCAGTACTCAATACCACACACTGCCTCACATGCAGCATCACATGTTAACATATACAATACACATAAGTGTACACTAGAGTGTGGCACTAGATGGCGCTAGTTAACAGTGAGATGTTGTTTTATTTGATGAAATTTAAGTGTCATGGTCTGTTAACCAACTGCAAATTAAAGTAATTGAGTTGTTAAAAAATTTTGATCAAATTGTATTGGATTTTGATTTAATTAAATTTGCACTCATTTTTTTCTGAATATAAGCATATTTCTTACACTTAATTGTAACATAGAAGCATTCATTTGTTGATAGTTAGTTACCTACCTAAACTAAAAATAAAGAAATCATTAACAACCATCAGTCATTTGTATATATAACATTAATATTTCAACAGTAAATCATGCATATTATGCATTCTTAAAATGACAGTTAAACATTGACAGACAAGCAGGATATGATCTTTAAAGGGAGTGACATCAAGAATAGACTGATAATTTGAATATGAATTCTTAAATGCTTGATTTTTATTTGTTTATTTTTTTTAGTCAAAATGTAACTATTTTTGGCCAGCTTCTTATATAAAGTTGGATTTATAAGTACGTCCAACTTTATTTGCATACAGACAGTATACTCACGTAGAGCAAAAATAGCAAATCTCAACTGTGTGATGGCTTGTATCGTCACAAAACTATAGTATCGTCCAGCTCTAAATGTGACTATAAGGCATGAATATAGTCATGAATATTTATTAAAACAAGCATTGAAACTATCTGTATTGTTAAAAGCGATATAAATTTGACTTGAACTGGCTATATCACACATTGAGAGAGTTGTTTATCTGTTAGATTCAGTATTTCACAGTAAAGTCAGTTTTATTAAAGCTAAAGTGAGACTGTGAGTCTTCATATGAGCAGGAATGGAAATAAAGGCCTTCAAACACACAGTAATGAACGACACCTCAGTGCGTCTGTCAAACATCGACCACAAACATCCAGCAGAAGAAGATCATGCAGAACCTGTCTGTCCAACAAATTCAGATCATTTAGATAATTTGTCAAAAGTCCTTGTACATTCTGAAAGAGAGTTTCATTAGTCCATCACTGAATATCATGCTTCAAAAACTTCAAAACTCAAAACTAAAGATCTGAGAGGAAATACAGCGGTTCCTGTGAGCGCGATCACACCGCTGGTCTGGTGCTTGAAGTCTGATCATCTTCTCTTGGCGATCGGCGCATACACCACACGATCCTCCTCTTTATCATCCTGTCAAAAACACATCATATAATAATGCACGGATGTCCTTGAAATCATGTTACAATATGCAGATATAAAACAAAAAGTGTATCACAAAACTTCCATAGGCCTGTGTGTGAGAGACTTGCACTGTTTCCTTCATTTTTTTTCCTTATGCTTTTTTAATGCTTGCAAAATAATACTTGCTATAAAAAAGTATTTCAGTACAAATGTCATTTGGACAGAATTGAGTTGATTTGGGCTGTGTTTCCCAAAAGCATTGTAGAATCCAAAAGCACGTACAGTGTGTGAAACTCTGAAGATTTGGACTGTGATGTCATCAACTGACAGGAAATACTTCATCAGAGGCTCATTATGAACACTGGAAATATTAACTAATGTTACTAGACGTTGTTATATCTTGTGTGAGCAAAGTTGTGTGAGATAAGTTTTGGTCCAATGCGATAACATTAACATTTTCAGGAAAAACAAAATCCTCTTCAGGTCGAAATGACCACAACTCAACATGAGGATTAAAAGGAAATACACTATTAAAGTACTTTTACAAATTCAATAGCATTTATAATTTAACACTTACCTTTTTTTATCATTTTTTTCTACATTTCCTACAGATGCAGAAGATCACGACTGCAGAAACAATCATCAGAGATCCAGCAGAGATCAACACTATCAGAGACACTGAGACTGGAACGAGAGAGAGAGAGAGAGAGAGAGAGAGAGAGAGAGAGAGAGAGAGAGAGAGTGCTCTAGGCGGAGCTGAAGTTACCGAGAGCGGGAGAGAGAGAGAGAGAGAGAGAGAGAGCGAGAGAGAGAGAGTTATTAGTGTCAGCTAGTGATAAGAGAACATCACAGTTAGGAGTATTTTGCTGATTTACATTTAAATTTATTTCAAAGTTTCTAGTTTATTACATTCTAGGGTTACAGTAAAAATAAATATTGTATGTGTTTTTATTTTAGGCTGAAAGGCAGCAAAGAGTGGTGATGATCTATATGTGAATATGAGTAACAATCTGAGGTATGCCGACGACACATCACTGAAAAAAAGAAAGATATGGAATATCTTCTGAGGAAACTCTAGAGAACAAAGTCGAATTATCAGACTAGAACTAAATATGGCGGTGGGCAAGACGGCTATGAAGTCTTCAGACAAAATATTCAAAAGCAAAGACATGCTGATGAAGATGAGACTAGTTCAGACCCTCATATTCTTCTACATTTGTGTTTCCAGAAACAAGACTGAAGGAAGATTGACTCATTCGAAACATGGAGCTGAGAGAATCCTGTGTGTGCCGTGGACGGCGAGACGGACCAACAAGCCAGTCATAGAGGAAATCAAACCAGAAGCTCAAAGCACAAATGATGAAACTGCATTTGTGGTACTTTGGTCACATGGTTTGAAGGGAAAGATCACTGGAAAAGGATATCATGATTGGGAAGATTGAGGATAAAGGTGCAGAAGAAGACCTTCAGTGAGATATGATTACAACGAGGACAGGACGGGTGGAGGATCTCATCAGACTAGAGCAAAACCAAATCCTTTTTAAGTCTATCAAGTCACCAAGACTCAAATTTGAGCTAATGGGACACAACAACAACATACGTATCAATAATCCATATAACAGAGATGTTTATGTTGAGTAAAAACAAAAGAAGGAAATTAGGAATCAATGTTAAGCAATAAAATGCTGAACATTTGTTTTTATCACCAATCATTGAAACCAGCTCCAGTCTTAATAATGAGCTCAGTAAATACACACATATATCATCAGTGCTGTGGTACCTGCACATGTGTGACAGAGTGTGTTGATGTCCAGATGTGTGGTCTGGTTGCTGAATGAGAGAGTCACATCACTCACATTCAACACTGATGAACACACCAATGAACACGATGATGATGATGATGATGATGATGATGAACATTGTGAAGAGTTACTGATGATGACAGGAACAGGCAGACGAGCTGAGAAAGATTAGAAAATTCACATGTTTCTGATTGAATCTGTGTATAATGAGATGATCTGTGAGGAAAGATCTGAATCCAAACGAGATCTTACAGTAATTTATATGCTATTCTTCAGAGTATCTTTTATCTGGAAATAACAAATGCAAATCCATCATATTACCCTTTATGAAAAGCAGAGCATAAACTAAATCAGTAAAACAATGATATAAAAACATTTACCGAACCGTTGCCACAAACACAAGCTGAACAAAACGCCAACATGAACCATTTTCATTGAGCACTGTAACATTATAATGTAAATCTCTGACAGAAGTGTGATATTAATATAGTTGTTGTGTGTGTGTGTGTGTGTGTGTGTGTGTGTGTGTGTGTGTGTGTGTGTGTGTCCTCCATCAAGACCACCTATCAGAGACCACACACTAGATATTACTGTCTAAATATTACAGCATTTATTAAGACTCACTTAATACAACATTCTGTTACACAGGCAGTTATTAAAATGATCAAACATTTGTAGAATTGTATCTTTTATTTCTTATGAAGTCTTTCTTTTTGAGGCAGTGTCTCTATGTGTGTATACACACACCAGAAGTGTCATGAATAAATATATCTTCACTTATAATGCTCAGCGTGTGTGAAATATGAGTCGATGAGTGATGCGTGACTGTAAGTATCCTGTATTATCTGTGACTTTATGACTGTTACTCAAACTTCAGTCTCTATAAAGCTGTTTTTGTGAAAAGGAAGTCTGATGGTGAGGTTCATATTAACAGGAGAGGAAATAAAGACACTGTTTATCCACAAACATCTGACACACACACATGTGCCTAACAATAACACACACACATCAGGTCAAACTACATTTCTTAACTAAATGAGAACGCAGAGGTTTCGCTTTGACATAAACTGATGCTGGTGTCACATTCATTGAATCGCATTCATTCTCTGAGCTAGAAAAAAAAAAACTGCGCTGGGGTTTTGGATCTGTTTTTAATTAAATGGTTCTGCGCTGTGGTTATGGATCTGTTTTTAATATAATGTGTTTTTTTTTTTTTAAAGAAGAAAATGTTTGTGATTTGTTTACCTTGTAATTAGTTCTCAACATCGATTGCGATGATGCTTTGTCTTTCTCGCTGAAGCTGGATTTAGGCTACATATGCTTTCTATAGCAAATACATTCGGGAATGAACTGAAAATGTGCATTTTGAATGCAAAATCGGTTGCAATGGACTGTTTTTGGAGTGTATGTCTAAATGCATAGGTGTAAATACATCTTCACTCACATTTAGGGGAGAACGGGGCACAGCCCAACACTTTTTGACTTTCTCAAGTGTAAATCTAGCCTACTGTGAATCATAACTGGTCAAAATTTCATTGTAGATCTTTTAAATGTATGGACTATTTCGCTTGAAAACACCTAGGCTACGTTGCCCCGCCTATGGGCGAGACTTACTCATGCTCATTCCTTATTTTCAATATACAGATCATGTAACAGGAAGCAACCAGTAATAAGTGTAATAATTGTACCTTGTTTGTTTATTTATTTATTTATTTATTTGTTGTTTGCAGTTGTGTGTGTGTTTCTGTTTCCCTCTCTTGGCTTGTTTAGCCTACCTTTAGTTTAAAAAACATCTACTTTCTTGCGTGAAAATTGTATTCGTCGATACAAAGACGGACTCGACTGGAAGTACAATCATCTGAATTCAGATTAGTTGATTCATCACGGGTACCTGTTTCGAGGAGCAAAGCGGCTATGGGAGTCTATTATGTGTTCACTCTGTATATTGTTGTTGTCGGTAAGTCACTTGACTTAATTATTTCCTGTTTTCAGCGAAGTTTAATTTCACTTGAACTCTATTAGCTATTGATTACACATGTTAGTTGAGCCTGGTAAGCGCTCATTACTTTCTTCTTCCACGAGGGGTTTTGGTGTCACGGCATTTGTTTCCAGACGGACCGAGTCCGACAAAGACCGCGACACACACACACACACACACACACACACACACACACACACACACACACACACACACACACACAAGAAGATATTGATATTTTTTACTTTCTTTAGACAATATAGGCTACAATGGGTGTTTCTCAATCCGAAGGCTGCATCCTACCTAGACTGTGTCCTTCCTAGGCTGCCTTCCAAAGATCCTTCAAATTGAGATGGCCTTCAAATGAGTCTTACCTGTCGCGACATTCCCTTCTTGGTCTTCTCTTATAACCTTTTATCATAGTAAAAATCTACATATCGTTTCCAACAAAAGTGTTGTTTAGCATAAAACATGTTGAAGACTAGTGGACAGGCAGTCGATTCATTAAGCTATTTCCTCACAAAAGTGGTTTATTCAGTGTAGTGAAGCCTCCCCTCCATTGAAGTTATGCATTAGCGTTAGCATTAGCCGTTATGCTTTTTTGGCTAAAGGTTGCATGCTTTTGACAAGATTGTAATCTAGTGGCTTTGACACACCTCTCCCAGACATCCTGTAGAATTCAACCAATCAGAACACGACTTTAAATAACCATGCGAACCATACATACACACGGATAGCCTAATTGTTTATGTGTGTCCTCAGGTGTGTTTGGTGATGAAGTGTCATTGTCCGTGGTGGAGGGAGATTCTGTTACTCTAAACACTGGTGTTACCAAACAACAACACGACAAGATGCTGTGGTATTTTAATGACATTGTCATAGCTCAGATCAATGGAGAGCCCAGTACTAGTTGTTTGTATGATGGAGAAGACGAGAGATTCAGAGACAGACTGGATGTGGACTATGAGACCGGATCTCTGACCATCACAAACATCAGATCTGAACATGCTGGACGTTATGAAGCAAATTTCATCCAAAGCAAGAGCTCAGGAACCAGTGAAAGCTTGAACCAAAACAGCAAGTGTGACAGCACAAAAATCATCAGAAAAATTAGCAACATTGGCGACACCATACAAACATTCAGTGGTAAGTCCTTCTGACCTGGTCAGGATTAGAGACTGGCACTATTCAATCTTTTTCAGTAGTCTCCTTTTGTGAGCTATTAAACATGATGATTATATGTTATGATTATAACATGATAAATGTGAGTTGAAGGTGCAAACTGCAGTTTATTTACAACATGTGAACCAAGCGCAAGACAGACAGAACTGATAGTAAACGTGAAACTCACCGACAGAGATTTACATAAAATAAAGCTAGACAAGTGACAATGGAAACTTGTAGGATATACACAAAGGATGTGTCTGAAATCACATAGTCTCTTGAGTACTAGGCACTTATTTTGAATAAGTACTGTGTGACCATTAAAAAAGTAAGTTTGTCGCTTCGCCTCCATTCATAAATCCTCTCCCGTGGCCTTATGGGATATTAAAGTGTCCATCATATGCACACATCAGAATCTCACCAGAAGAAGTGGCTCATCCAGGGACTTTTTACCTACAGTTTCATGAGTTCTGTGAATTCAGACATACTTCTGTTGTCACTGTTTTTCGCCTGCTATATAGTACGGAAGTATGCGATTTAATATAATAATAATAATGATAATTGCTGTGTGCTTTTTTTAAACTTCTTTATGATTATTCTCTCGTCTTTTCCAGCTTCTGTGTCTAATAAGTCCAGCAAGAGGTGGAATGAGCAAGAGTCTGAACAAGAATGTATGTTTCTCCTCCATATCTTATAATATAAATATGGAATGAACACACTGATAGATTCACTCTTTGTATCTGATCCAGGTTCAGGTCTGTCTTCAGTTGTTATAGCAGGAATAGCTGTTGCTGTTCTGCTGGTGTGTGTATTTGCAGCTGTAGCTGTTGCTGGTGTGATTTACTATCGCTGCAGGAGCTCCAGAAAGAGTAAGCATCTCTTACAGATACTATAGTGAGAGGAAAACATCATCTTTATTGTGCAAAATGTTTAACTGTGTGTGTAACTGTTTCAAAGCAGATGCTGAGAAAAACAAGCAAGTTCTTCTATTGAAAGTTTAAGTATGAGGTAAGATACCGTACTACTGTAGTACTATGTCTTTGAAAGAAATTATGTATGTACATCAGAAAAATATACAGTATGGTGCAAATGTCTCAGGCATGTTACAGCCTTTGCTAAAAATGTTTAAGACAGTTATTTATATAATTTAGTGCAGTGGTTTTCAATCCTGCATATTCAATCACCGCTCTGCACATTTTGTACTTCTCTTTTCTGACACATTCAATGCAGTTCTGATGATCGGAATCAGATGTGTTAAATAATGGAGACATATACAATTTGCAGAGCCATTCATGGGTTCCATTGATCAGGATTGGAAACCAGTAGTTAATATAATTAAACAAGAAAAACACTTTATGTGCCATTAAATTGTAATAATACAATGAGATTTTTGCTTGAACAAAGAGTCTGACAACAGATGTTATCCACACAGAGATCTGATCTCAGTATCTTCCTTCCTGGTACGTGACGTCACCCGCCTCTGACGTTCCGCCACACCATTGGACTGATTTTACATGTGCTTCAAGACGTCATCACGCAAAGCGTTCCCATAGCGTCATTCTTTCGACGCAACGGGAGTTCCCTTGAAAGGGAATCGCGTTATGGCAAGAGATTCACTTTCTGTTTAGTGTTCAGTCGCGTTATTTTGCCTTGGATCTTTACAGCATAAAGCTGGAACAGTCGGACTAGCTGAATGTGTAATCTAAGATTTGGTCAAAATTTCATTGTAGATCAACCTTTTAAATTCTTAGTGGACTAGTTTTGCTTGAAAACACCTAGGCTATGCCCCGCCTATAGGCGAGACTTACTCATGCTCCTTATTTCCATTATACAGATCATTTAACAGGAAGCATAGCAACCAGTAATAAGTGTAATAATTGTACCTTGTTTGTTATTGTTTTATTTTTTATTTTTTTAGTTGTTTGCGTGTGTGTTTCTGTTTCCCTCTCTATACTTGTTTAGTCTTTAGTTTAAAAAACATCTACTTTCTGTGAAATTTTCATTCGTCGAGATAAAGACGGACTAGACTAGAGGGAAGTAAAATCATCTGAATTCAGATTAGTTGATTCATCACGGGTAGCCTACCTGTTGCGAGGAGCAATTGGCTATGGGAGTCTATTTTGTGTTCACTCTGTATATTGTTGTTGTCGGTAAGTCACTTAAATTTCACTTGAACTCTTAGCTATTGATTACACATGTTCCACTCGTTCAGTCCGTGTGTTTACAGAAACACTGCTGTGTGTCTGTATTTTTTTAATTTCTTGTTACTGCCGGGAGGTTTCAGAGGGCGGGACTTTATCGTCTGTGTCTGAAGCTCGAAGTCCGTCTTCTGTGTCGACACAGAAACAGTTCGCTAATGTTACTAATGCCTTGTCTCCTATCTGTAACTCCCGACATGTTGTTGTTACTATCATCTACGCTTTTAGGATGACACATAATAATTGTTTATTAACGTGCGTTTCTGTCAGTGTTCCGCCGGGAGGATTGAGGGCCCGAGTTTGTTATGTTATTTTTTACAAACAGCTACTTGACATGAGGTTGCCAAGCCCGCTATTTTCTAGTAGGCTATCGCGAAACCAGACCTTCAGAGTTTCAGAGTCAGACTGACAGCAGAAGGTCTGGACTCTATCGCAGCTTCTCTTGGCCAAGAACCGCCCAAGAGGACGTTTGACTGACATACATGTAACGCAACCAATCACATTTCGTTTTGTTCTGCGTCATCTTTAGGGGCATGAAAATATAATATCGTTGTCAAATAAATGATCAATTCAAGAACGTTGTGCAAGTTTACTACAACAATGGTGCCGCAAACTTTACATAGCCTACTTTTGAAAATCCAGTGTTAGTTGATCCTGGTAAGCGCTCATTACATTTTTAAACACAACGACTTTCTTCTTCCACGAGGGGTTTTGGTGTCACGCCATTTGTTTCCAGAGAACGCGACACACACACACACACACACACACACACACACACACACACACACACACACACACACACACACAGACGCGCTCTCTCGTTTCATTCAAATACAACTTGCCGTCTTGTGTCTCTGTTTTTAATTGTATTGAAAATGAATAAATCAGAGTTGATTTATTGTTTACAGAGTTTGATAATATTGTTGTGATCATCTTGTCTGAACGATTGTCTTGTCCGCTGTACATGATTTATAAAAAGGTAAGAAAACATCAATCCCAATTCAATGTCCCCGTAATTAGCCTATGTGGTAAAAAAAAAAAATCGGTGTAATAAGTGTATAATGAATATAAATTAGTATCCCTTAAATGTCACTCTTAATAGTCTTGTTTGAATTTGTTCGTTAGTTCGTCTTTGGCTAAGCAACTTGCTGCGAACTTTTCTTTGCGGAAGCCTCACGTCACGTTTATTGATATAAAATAGTTCAACTTAAATCAATATTTCATGCCCAATTATTTCCCAGACGTAGTTTTGGTATTGAGTTCAAAGTTAACTTGCCTTGCGTTCGCTATACAACAGTCGGTGATGGTCACACAAGACGACTCGGCAGATCTGAAGTTTCCTCCTATTGCAGCGACTTTTTCTTGTGCATGTTCTGCTGACAGGGTGACCATCCTCGATTAAGTTTCCCTCGGGACTTTTGTTAAAGCCAAAATATGACCACACCTCAGAATTGGTTCTTTTAAAAGGCTGAAAAATCTCCCGAGCACGGTCACTGCCTTCCGCAATTCCTTCTTGAATAAAAAAAATATCATTGCGCCTGCGGCTGCGTCAGACTGTTGCTGGCTGAACAGGATCTAAAATCGCGATAATCAAACACGGTTTTAATGATAATTAAATTTTAAACGATATTACTAACCGTCAGTACATTTTATCGTGGTTTATCGTGAAACCGGTAATCGTCCCATCCCTAAAATAACCTTTTAACATAGTAAAATCTATATGGTTCCCAACAAAAGTATTGTTTAGCATAAAACATGTTGAAGATTAGCGAACAGGCTGTCGATTTCTTAAATGATAATGTGTTTCCTCACAAAACTGGTTTATTCAGTGTAGTGAAGCCTCCCCTCCATAGACATCCATTCATAAAAAATGGCCTCTGCTCTCCTTCCCTGCGTACCAGCGTTAGCATTAGCCGTTACGCTTTTTTGGCTAAAGGTTGCATGCTTATGATAAGATTGTAGTGGCTTTGACACACCTCTTCCAGACATCCTGTAGAATTCAACCAATCAGAACACGACTTTAAATTACCATGCAAACCATACATACACACAGATAGCCTAATTGTTTATGTGTGTCCTCAGGTGTGTTTGGTGATGAAGTGTCAGTGTCAGTGCTGGAGGGAGATTCTGTTACTCTAAACACTGTGTTACCAAACAACAACGCGACAAGATGCTGTGGTATTTTAATGACATTCTCATAGCTCAGATCAACGGAGAGGCCGGTAAGAGCTGTTTATATGATGGAGAAGACGGGAGATTCAGAGACAGACTGGAGGTGGACTATAAGACCGGATCTCTGACATCACAAACATCAGATCTGAACATGCTGGACGTTATGAAGCAAATTTCATCCAAAGCAAGAGCTCAGGAACCAGTGAAAGCTTGAACCGAAACAGCAAGTGTGACAGCACAAAAATCATCAGAAAAATGAGCAACATCGGCGACACCATAAAAATATTCATTGGTAAGGGATTCTGACCTGGTCAGGATTAGAGACTGGCACTATTCAATCTTTTTCAGTAGTCTTCTTTTGTGAGCTATTAAACATGATGATTATATGTTATGATTATATTGTTATGATTATAACAAATGATAAATGTGAGTTGAAGGTGCAAACCCTGCAGTTTATTTACAAGATGTGAACCAAGCGCAAGACAGACAGAACTGATAGTAAACGTGAAACTCACCGACAGAAATTTACATAAAATAAAGCTAGACAAGCGACAATGGAAACTTGAAGGATATACACAAAGGATATGTCTGAAATCACATAGTCTCTTGAGTAGGCACTTATTCTGAATAAGTACTGTGTGACCATTAAAAAAGTAAGTTTGTCGCTTCATAAATCCTCTCCCGTGGCCTTATGGGATAGTAAAGTGTCCATCATATATGCACACTTCAGAATCTCACCAGAAGAAGTGGCTCATCCGAGAACATTTTACCTACTGATATATGATTTCTGTGAATTCAGACATACTTCTTTTGTCACTGTTTTCGCCTGCTATATAGTACGGAAGTATGCAATTTAATATGATAATAATAATTATTGCTGTGTGTTTTAAAAAATTCTTTATTATTGTTCTCTCGTCTTTTCCAGCTTCTGTGTCTAATAAGTCCAACAAGAGGTGGAATGAGCAAGAGTCTGAACAAGAATGTATGTTTCTCTCCATATCTTTCTGAACACTGCACCATGTACATTGCTGTTTATCTGTAAATGCACATTATTATATATAATATGAATATGGAATGAACACACTGACAGATTCACTCTTTGTATCTGATCCAGGTTCAGGTCTGTCTTCAGTTGTTATAGCAGGAACAGCGTTGCTGTTCTGCTGGTGTGTGTATTTGCAGCTGTAGTAGTTGCTGGTGTGATTTACTATCACTGCAGGAGCTCCAGAAAGGGTAAGCATCAGTTACAGACACTATAGTGAGAGGAAAACATCATCTTTATTGTACAAAATGTTTAATTGTGTGTGTAATTGTTTCAAAGCAGATGTTGAGAAAAACAAGCAAGTTCATCTATTGAAAGTCTAAGTATGAGGTAAGATGTCTTTGAAAGAAATTATGAATGTACATCAGAAAAATATACAGTATGGTGCAAATGTCTCAGGCATGTTACAGCCTTTGCTAAAAATGTTTAAGAAAGTTATTTATATAATTTAGTGCAGTGGTTTTCAATCCTGCATATTCAATCACCACTCTGCACATTTTGTACTTCTCTTTTCTGACAAATTCAATGCAGTTCTGATGATCTGAATCAGATGTGTTAAATAATGGAGACATAAAAAATTTGCAGAGCCATTCATGGGTTCCATTGATCAGGATTGAAAACCAGTAGTTAATATAATTAAACAAGAAAAACACTTTATGTGCCATTAAATTGTAATAATACAATGAGATTTTTGCTTGAACAAAGAGTCTGACAACAGATGTTATCCACACAGAGATCTGATCTCAGTATCTTCTAGGACTACACCAAGAGTCAGACAGAAGATATGAATGGAATTCACATTTGTAATGTATCAATGTATGATTAAATATCAATGTAATTGTTTCAATTAATATAATCAATGAAATGTAATTGTACTTTTACTTAAAAAATGTTAACTTATACATATAATACTTAGGGGGAGAGCGGGGCACAACCTAATGCTTCAGTATATCAACACTATATAGAGAAACATTAAAAAATCTATGCTATTCTATGAGGTATGCAATGTTAGATCGGATGGATCTCCACGTCAGAAATATCAGATATATATGACCCCGGACGCCAGATCTTGTCAAAAGATATCCATTTTGTCTGGTGTTCAAAACCTGTCAACAGCAGTCAGACATCATATTGTGTTTGAAAATGAACATCGTGTTCACATCTAAAACCAACGTTGTTTAACGTCAAACTCCAACGTCAGACAGACATCGGATTTTGTTTGGTGTAAGCGCCGCAATGTAAACATTTGTAAAATAAAATAAAAATCGTAAAAAGGGTCAAATGGATGGCACATTAAATCTCTCAAGATCTCAACAGAGGAGGATTAAACAACTCCACAAACAGCATTACCAGCTTTACTTATTACTAACCAGACTGGTTTATATGTTTTGTTTGATGCCACCATTATGGTGATCAGTGTTTGCTTTAGTTGTGGAGTTTGACTTTTTAACATTAGTTCTTCTCTTGCTTTTCTTGCCATAACAAACACTGTAAGAGTCGCCAGAGAAGATGTACTCAGATGATGTTGGCTACCTGTGGATGATAAAGATATAGTCATCATATAGTGGTCTGAATCCCTGATGTCATCCAGAATCTAATCTTTTGATATGCTATAATTAATTATAACAAGCCTGTAATTCTACATTTTCCTCTAAACATTTTGAACTCCAGCATTTATTAGACTCACTCAGACATCAAGAATCAGCATATAAATCTCAACAATGGTGACATGCTTAATGCCGCAATGCAGTCTGGGAGCCATAGATGAGTCTTATATGATGCACCCAGAATGCATTGCAGCATTAAGCACGTCACTGTTAATGAGATTAATATGCTGATTCTTCAATCTCTGTGTATCTTTAAAGCTTTTTGGTGTACAATCCCTCAGATTAAGTGGCTGGATAGCAATCACAGGACTGTTACAATCAATAATATGAAATATATAACATGATATCTATATAATCAAAGAATAGTCTCTGAATATGATCTCTGTATCAAACACATATCTTTATCAACATCAAAAGGGCCGACACAATTTATCACATTTTCTCTAGATGTTCTTGCCATAATAAACACTGTTACAGAAGCCAGAGAAAACCTTATGTTAAAAAGTCAAGTCAAACTGCCCAGATAAAGCAAACACTGATCATAATAATGGTAACATCAAACAAAACATTTTCAACCAAACATTAACATTAAACCTCTGTTGATTCTCAGTAAGAACTGCAGTAGATGTATGAGAGAAATGGTTAGTAAAGTGAAGTGTAATGCTGTTTGTGGAGTTGTTTAATCAGATCTTGACAGATTTAATGTCTTCTTTATCCTCAGTTGATTTCATCCTAAGGCTGTGTCTGAAGTCAGTTGTAACTGTTTTCAGCCGTTATTTCCATGAATTGTAAACGTTTGGCACCCTGTACTGCCATGTATTTCACAATTTTTTACGTTTTTTGGGTGCTTATTCCAACCAGAATTCAATGTCTGCCCAACACTGGAGCTCGACGTCAAACAAACGTTGGGTTTAGACATCAACCCGTCCCATCTGACCGACGGAGTCTACATCCTGTGCTGGGAAGTCTTGTCATATGACAATCTTATTTTCTAAATAATTCTGTTAATCTGTCACTGACCAGATATTGGAAAAATGTAAAGATGCTGTGTTGAGAATATCACTTACTATGTATATATTTGCACACTCATATTGTAATTCTAATGTATATATATCTACCTCATACTTCATGTGCAATACTTTGATCAAACTGATGCGTTTAAGCTCATAATCCTAATTAGTTAAAAGTGGAATATGACGATTTTAATCGCAATCAGAATAATCAACAAATTACATTTAAACGGGATTGAAGTGGTTTGCTCATGTCATTAAATCATATTACTTTTATTAAGTCTTATGTCTGATTGTATCTAATAATCTCATTATTAGTGCACATGTAAATGTTGTCAGTGTTCAGTTTGATTTGACTAATTTCATCTTAAGGGTAATTTCTATGTTCTCATGGTCTTTAAAAAAAGTGAAACATTTCTTTGTTTCTTATGTTAAAGGGGGGTAAAACACGATTTCACTTTTCTAACTTTAGTTAGTGTGTAATGTTGCTGTTTGAGCATAAACAACATCTGCAAAGTTACAACAATACTTTGATCAAACTGATGCGTTTAAGCTCATAATCCTAATTAGTTAAAAGTGGAATATGACGATTTTAATCGCAATCAGAATAATCAACAAATTACATTTAAATGGGATTGAAGTGGTTTGCTCATGTCATTAAATCATATTACTTTTATTAAGTCTTTACTCTGATTGTATCTAATAATCTCATTATTAGTGCACATGTAAATGTTGTCAATGTTCAGTTTGACTAATTTCATTTTACGGGTAATTTCGGTGTTCTCATGGTCTTTAAAAAAGTGAAAAATGTCTTTGTTTCTTATGTTAATAAAGAAAATATTTGTAATTTTAACTATTATAGAGAAACTGATGAAATCCCTAGTTTGATCTTGGCTGTTTGACTCGCTAGATATTATTATTCCTCTTTGTTACTTTCCTAGACTCTGTATGTCTTGGTTTACATGTTTATAAGTGAACCTGATTTCATCAAGGACAGCATGTTCCTGAAGCAACATTCCAATCAACCAATCAGATTTGCGAGAAACATTTACAGTTTATGTCAAGTCTAGGCTTAAACCATGTTGAGTGCTTTTACACAAGTGTTATTCCTATCATTTCCCTCTGGTTTTAGGTATAACTTATGGGTATGGTTAGGGTTAGGACTACATTTTCGGGCAGGAATGTTGTTTCATGATCAACAAAATAAGCCAATCACAGTGACCGTAGCTTATTCCTTTGCAGATTTAATGATGTCCGATGATGCACCTCAATGGCATCAGTCCATCGATTGAATGTAAAATATATATGCAGTTTCTCAAACTCACCTCTAGAGGCAATTATATCATTACAGATTTCTCTATAATATTTAACCTGCTACTCAGATAATACAACTAATATAAACTATGAAAAGTATATGATAAGTATAAAACTAATAAACTAATTAGAATATAAAACAAATGACACTGAAAAATCTAAGCTATCCAAGATACTGTGGAAATATACATGAAAATGCACAAATATATGATGCACACAGAAATATGCATACACGTCATAGGTTGAGCTCACAGTGCTATAATGCTGTTTCAGGTGCTATTCCTTTCATTTTTTATATCACTTTTTTTATTTTGTGTAACTGTTCAATCATTAATCCCGTTGTTAATTTCATTCATTTTTACCTTCTGTGAATGTGTGTTGTCTTAGGAGAATGGTGTAGAAGACTTTTACCTTATGGGTAATCCAAATACAGTACTTTGATGGAGACTGACAATGGGTCATGTATTGATGTATTGTACAAAAGTATTGTAGCTATTTTTGCAAATGTTTTCAAGAAAGTAATATCAGTGACAGAGCTAATACTGTGACACCAAAAACCCTCAAAGGAATTATTATTATTATTGTTACCTCAGAGTTAACATTCTAGAATGTGATTTCAACACTCTCTGACACACTGTACTTTCACCTTTTAAATTTTCAACTTCACTTCAAGGGCTCTGCTCTTCGTATAGTGAATTTGTAGGGCAGGGATGCTCACGTCTGTTTGGAATTTTCCCAATGTGCATGGATCCACACTTCAAGAATCCACTGGAAATACTGTAGTAGATCATCTGGGGACTTCTGGCGTACTCTTTTAACATATATGCTCTTATCCTCCATCCTATGACCCGGAAACCGATCGAGCTCAGCCATCTTGAAGGACATCTCAATGCTCTAACGGCACCGCGAGGAGGTGATAGGAACGAGGAGCAGTGGCACAAACAAACTGAATTATTAATGCAGGACTGAATGTAGGCTATTGTTAAATAACCATTTAACAGTGATAATAATGTATCATTAGCCTACTGCTTAGCTAAAAATGGAAAATTCAGCATTTAAAGCATGCCATAAAGTAGGGTTGGGCAATAGCCAATTGCCAAAGAAATCTGAATGTTTGGGCTGAATGGCGATGTATGGTACAATCTCAGTATTTACTTTTTTTTTTCTATTTGAATTTAAAAAAATCTGTATTTAATAAAAAAAAAATTAAAAAAAGTTTCATATCCTCATCAATATTGTCCTATACAAACAATGTTCATATTGAAGGCTATGAAAACAAGCATAGTGAATGTAACCTTGCAGTCTATCCAAAAAAGGGGTCAAATCACATTACATTCTAACATTGCAACATTACAATCTAAAAACAAAATAATGCTTTTTAAAGAAGTAGTTAAATTTACTAAACTTAAAATGAAAATAAATAAAAACAAAACTGATATAATAAAAATACACTTGTAGGTTTGAAATTCTTTAGCACATTTATGTTCACCAACAACAACAACAAATATTCAACAACAACAACACATATTCAACAACAATTTTTTTTAGTAAAATACATTTATTATGTAGTGTTAATAAACTATCTCTAAATTGATATCTCTATCTCTGTGTCCGTAGGCGCACAGTGAGAGCACAGGCACCACCAGTCCGCCCCAGCTCGAGCCAGTCCGGGCTCCTCGTCCGCGACAGGCAGGTCTTCTGCCTCGGCTGCTGAAGCCGCAGCAGCCGCCTCCTGTTCCTCCATCAGCCTCAGCCGCTCTTCGCTATATTGCGGCTTTTAAAAGTAGCCACGAACTT
>FLSR01000722.1:0-17847 GCA_900092035.1 Leuciscus waleckii
CAAACCTGGTGAAAAACTACAGGAAACGTTTGACCTCTGTAATTGCAAACAAAGGCTACTGTACCAAATATTAACATTGATTTTCTCAGGTGTTCAAATACTTATTTGCAGCTGTATCATACAAATAAATAGTTAAAAAAATTTCATTTTGAGGTGAACTAATCCTTTAAGGATAAAACTGGGTCACATTAGTAGTGTTTAAAATATAAGAACTTAAATCAACCCTAAATGTATTCACAAAAAAATGGGCAGCTGTTTCTTCAACAAGACACAACATGAGCAAATTTCATCAATATCAGGATATTTACAAATAGATGAGTTAAACCTGTCGCTCAAATCTTTTAAGTTGTTGCGCTTGTGATAACGTCGTAGGTAACATGAAAACGTCATCATGGCGGATAATGTACGGCACACATTCATACTTAAACGAGATCTGGCTATAAAGTACCAACTTTTTTTGTACTCGTTAAGTACGTACTTATTGAAATTAAGTACCTACTCAGTGAGTATGCGGTTTCCGACGCAGCCTATATGTATTTTGAGGTGTTGGAAGGAAACATGGCAGCGGCGAGTTGATACGAGCGTTAAATTCACTGGCAGATGAAGTGGAGCGTGAACAGAGAAACTGTAGTGTTTCAGAAGATTATTACGTGTCTGCAGGTGATAGAACCAGTGCGTTGTTGGAACATCTGGGATAATTTTCTGCCTTATCACACCGTGTCCTAACTACACGAGACGCGCAATAAAAGGTATCTTTTCCATGTTAATTAGAGTTACGGACGGACGCGCTGGAACAACAAACACAAAGTGTGGCAATGATAATCTCAGGTACTGTTTATGTGCTTTATTTAATGTTAAAAGCGTGTAGCCTAATGTGACTTTGAATATCATTTAGTGCTCCAGCTTTGTAGCTGTAAAAGCAACAATGGATAATTCACCTCAGATCTTGAAATTAATGGAATGAAAATGGAAATGAAACAAGAAACAACTTGAAATGGAAACAAGAACGTTCAAACTGTGAACAAACAAGTGTATTCTTTGACAGATTGTTTTAGTGTCAAAGTAGCATATGTATTTTTGATAATGTATAAATGACAAAGTAGCATATGTATTTTTAATAATGTTTAAATGGTGTAATATTTGTACATTTAATTATGTAGCCTACTTATCCATTTCTTTGCGAGTGCCGTCAGGATTGCCGCGAGACTCCGCCCACACACTGTTCTGATTGGCTGTGGGTTTTGATTGATTTTGAAGCATCTCGCAGTCGCATCGCGTCAGGTTAGGACACGGTGTGAGAATTCATGGCTTTTGGATGCCGTTCGACCACCACTCAAAATGATAAAGTCATAAGCGTATTTTCCTCACGGTTGCTCAAGTTAATATAATTCATCATGTTAATGTGCATAAAATGCTTAAAAAAAATAAGGATAAACACACACCAGCAGCTGAACTGGCAGAGGGAGTGAGAGAGTAAGATGCAAGCAATTCACAACTAAACTTTTAAAGCTAATAGTCAACACTTGAACGCTTAGGACAGCCTGGTCACCTTCCATCTCATATCTTAAATGCATTAAAATACTGATAATACAATTTGGAGTGGAGGGCTTTCTTATGAACATGGTGACTTTCTTAGTGCTCCTTGAGAGATATCTTCAAGATACAGGAAGTAATGGAAAGCACTTTCCACAAATGAAATACATTTTGGTGCTCCAATGACTTCTACTAATGCAGTGGAGGTACCTATCCAGAGTTTTTATTGTGAGAACTATTATATATTTTATACATAAACCTAACTTAACATGAAAGGTAGCTAGTTTTAAACATCAAATGCCTGGATCCCCCTTAATGGCCAATTAATATATCTAAAATTTGAAATCATACAACAGTGCCATCAATTATACATAATCTGTGATGTAGTAAAATACTATAAATTTTAATACAAAAACATAAGTTATTAACCAAAAATGTTTTTTTTTTTTTTAGCTGTGCCCAACAGTTGTTCCTATATTTACTATTCGTACCCCATACCCCAAATATCCCAA
This sequence comes from Leuciscus waleckii, assembly GCA_900092035.1. Taxonomy (NCBI): domain Eukaryota; kingdom Metazoa; phylum Chordata; class Actinopteri; order Cypriniformes; family Leuciscidae; genus Leuciscus; species Leuciscus waleckii. The sequence continues at coordinate 2,046 of FLSR01000722.1, forward strand.
ACATCTGTCAACAGGGCATATATTTTGGCACTCCCAAAATTCTATTTTTAACGATTTATAGACCACCACGATACTCTGCTAATTTTATTGATGATTTTGCTGAATTACTCTCTATTACATCGGTTGATTCTAAGCTGTTTATCATTACAGGGGATTTTAACATTCATATTGATAATAGTACAGATAATAATGCCAAAGAACTTTTTGCACTTTTAGACACTTTTGATCTTATTCAACATGTGAAAGAGCGTACACATACTCATGGTCACATTTTAGATCTGGTTATCTCTAAAGGTCTTGATATTTCATCTGTTATGGTTAAAGATCTTGCCCTGTCTGATCATTTTTGTGTCTTTTTTGAATCATTTACTACCCTGAATTTGCCAGTAAACTCTGTTTCTATTAAGAAAAGGTACATTACTGAGAGTACCAGCGCTCAGTTCATAGAAGCTATAGCCAGATCCCCAACAATAAGTGCTGAGTCAGTTGATGCTCTCTTGGATAATTTTAATGCTAAAGTATTGAATGTCATAGATCGTGTTGCACCGGTTAAGGTAAAGAGAAATACGAGCAAACAGAAATCACCATGGAGAACCACCATGGTGGTAAACACCTTTAAAAGAGAATGTAGGAAAGCAGAACGCAAGTGGCGGAAAACTAAACTACAAATTCACTATGACATCTATAAACAAAGCCTTGGCAATTTCAATAATGAGTTACGCAGAGCCAGACAGCAACACATATCGGAAATGATCAATAATAGTATTAATAATACCCGCACTCTATTTGTCATGGTTGACAAGCTTATAAATCCAATACAGCAATAGCACCAGAATTTAATCCACTAGGAAATGTGAAGAATTTGCATGTTATTTTAGTGAAAAAATTATAAATATTAGACGGATTATTAGTACTACACAGTCTAACACTGATTCTCTACCATCACTACAACCAACAAGACATAACTTGGTTACTTTGTCACATTTTAATGTAATCGATCAAAAATTCCTAGAAGAAATAGTTAGGCATTTTAAATCTTCCACGTGCTGTTTAGACATACTGCCTTCAGATTTTTTTAAAACAATATTTAGCTCTATAGCAGTAGACCTGCACCAAATTGTTAATAGTTCTGTGCAATCAGGCATTTTTCCTACGTCCTTGAAAACAGCTGCCATTAAACCCATATTAAAAAAGAGAACAATGGATGCTTCTATAATGAACAACTATAGACCTATTTCAAATCTCCCTTTTATAGCCAAGATTATTGAGAAGGCTGTTTTTATTCAACTAAATGAGTTTGTGTCTTCAAGTGGTCTTTTAGATAAATTTCAGTCAGGTTTTCGACCACAACATAGTACTGAAACTGCCCTAATTAAAGTTTCAAACGATATACGGCTGAATACTGATTCTGGTAAAATAACAGTTCTGGTTCTATTAGATCTCAGTGCAGCATTTGACACTGTAGATCATAGAACTCTTATAGATAGGCTGGAAAACTGGGTAGGAGTCTCTGGGACAGTCCTTGATTGGTTCAGATCGTACCTGTATGGTCGGAATTACTTTGTTAATACCATCGGAAACTCTGAATCTGATAGGGTTGGCATGACATGCGGAGTTCCACAGGGATCAGTTCTTGGACCGCTTCTGTTTAATCTCTATATGTTACCTTTAGGCCAGATTCTACATAACAATAACATTAATTACCATAGTTACGCTGATGACACTCAAATATATATGGCTCTTAATTCTGATGATAACAGTTCAATAGATTCTTTATGCCACTGTATAGACCAAATAAAAACCTGGATGAATCTAAATTTTTTACAACTAAACCAAGATAAAACTGAGGTTATTGTGTTTGGTAACAAAAATAAAAGAACAAGTATTATTAAAGAATTAGATTCTCTCTTAAACCTTGCTATACTGTTCAGCCTTACAGTTTCTTATGCGTTTTTATCCCCTTTTTTTCTTGTGTTTGTGTATCTTGTATGATTATTATGATGTTTTTATTTGTTTCTTTATTATTTTTCTTTGTAAAGCACATTGAATTGCTTTGATGTTTGAATTGTGCTATATAAATAAATTTTAATTTGATTTGATTTGATAATATCAATGTACTAGACTTGCAAGTGTTCTGTTTCAATACTACTTAGAACTAAATTGGCCCACTTTTTAGTGTATAAAGTATGGATACGTTAAGTATAACACTAGTAAACTTTGAGTACACAACTAAGTTTTTTTGTTTGTACCTAAACTACACTAAATGTAATTTATAGGTATACGATAGTTTACTAGTCAAACATATTTTTTAGTTTATTAAAGTACACTTTGAAGTATACTCTCAGTAAACTACTAGTTTAGTAGTTTTATACTGCAAGTATATACTTGTATTTTTTTTTTAAGTGTAATGAAATGAAAATGTAAAATGTAAGCGTAATGAAAAGTTGAAGTATGATACGTCATGTATCATACTTCAACTTTTCATTCCGCAGCGTTAGGCAGTTTTGAGTTATATACGGTTTAATGTTTGATTATCATGTTGTGTGTAAGCAATGCTTCTATTGAGACAGTGTTGAGATCTCTTTCTTTTTTCTCGGGAGAAACATCTGAGAACAACTGATCTGTAATTGGAGTCAAACTTATTAAACTTCAGATGTTGTTTTACTCCACAGACAGGATTTATAAGGGCTCGGCAGACGAGATGCTTGTCCTTCACGCTCCGACACAATCAATCTGTCCGTTTATCGCTCTCAGTCGTATTTTCTCTCATATCGCTTGCAGACCGAGCCCTCAAACTTTTAACTCATGTCAGACTTTCACCTTCTGCGAAAGAAAGGGTCATATTAAGACAATTCATTATGATAATCCTAATTCATAATGTGTGACCCTGAGAGAGTTCAGATGAGATGAGAGTGAGATTGATTCTCATTAACTGACAGTAATAAAGATGAACTGATGCTTTCAGTCATCCTCCACATCAGTTTCTTCATTAAATGTATTTAAGAGTCACTGCTGTTTGATATCTGCCACATTGAAAGGAAAGGAACATGTTCTTTCATTGGATAAATGTGGAGTAACGGCAGAGGTCATCTCGAACTTCATCTCTTTTTCTGTTTCAACCCAAAATAAAAAACCTGTCATCATTTACTCACGTCGTTCCAAACCTGCATGACTTTTCTTCTTCTATGGAACATATAAGAATTGCCCAAGTTGTGATTTCCACACATAATAATGATACAAAATCTCTTTAAACACGTTTTGTGCTATAACCATTTAAACGGTTACACACATTATTATATGGCATAATTAATGTTTCAGAATAAAAATAGCTAAAAATGACATTATAGCAAATATCATGACACCACACACCATAATACATCAGAATTTTTGTACATACAAGGCCAGTGTCTAAACAAGAGAATCTTGTTTATCGTCACATTTTCAAAAATAATAACCGTAACGTTAAACTAAATTTTTAAAAGTATATACAGCATTATGGTGGTGCACAGAAGAGACAAAAAAAAAAAAAAAAAAAAAAAAAAAAAAAATAAAAATTTTTTAGGGGAGAAAAAAAATTTAAATTACGATATTTTAGGCGGAATACATACCTATTAAGATTTATTAATATTGATTATTGTTTGCATGCAAACTGGCTGACATCCTGATGAAAAAAATATATAATGTTTCATTTTAAAATTCTCTTGTATTAGGCCTACATATTTAGCTAAGTCTAAACAAAATGCCCCCCCATAATTCTAATCAGGATGTTTGTTTGTTTGACTGTTAATTCTTTTAAACTGAATTTATTCCATTGTTTTGCTATGTCTATATGGCGACTGCATCAACACAACACTAAAAAAGTTCAGGTGCTGGCTTAAATTTTTAAGTAGGCTACAGTAATCAAATTGTTTCTACAAGTCACATATCAACTTTAAGGGGCGATAGAATGTTCCTTTAATCGCTTTTTATGGCCAAATGTGTGAGCAGCTTGTAACGAAAATTAAAAAACGAGACCTTCCCCGACTTCCAATGTTGTCTATGAAAGCCTGTAGAATGATTTTTATGTGAAGGAGGGTCGTTTTTGCCGGGAAAATCAAAAAGATGTGATGTTTACACGCGCTCGCGAGAGCCTCTCTTCCGTTCAACGACACAAGATACAAATGCTTACAATGTTCAGGATAATGCCGAAAGAGAGACTTTGTACTATAATGTCAGTGTGTCATGCAAAGGAAAGCGATTAATTCAAACTATAGTCTCACATAGATATATTGTCTCAAATATAGCCTACTTTATAATCAAACTTGAAATACCTCATCTGTCGACATGATGCCGGAGAATCGCAGGAATGTGCAAACATATCACATCGATATGATCAGATGCTTTCTTTAACGCTCTGTCATTTTTGTTGAGTGTTTATTTTGTTGAGAGGAAAGTGTGCAGCACATATAACGTTAAGGCCTGTTCATCTGAAAGTAGCGTGGGACACACGTCTGGATGTTCCTATATCGCTGCAAAGTGCAAAGGTATTTCCAACTTCTTTTTACTTTTAAGCAAAGAAAAAAACAGAAATGAGCCGTGAATATATCGGGTCATTGAATCAAATTCAGTTCAGTCTCTTGTAAGTTGCATGAGCAACGAGCACGAGCAGTAACAGCTGCTGCAGTTCACTTAACGGCCACCGGTGTCGCTAATAACAAGAGTTTCTGAATTCTACATCCCCTTTAGATTATTTTAAAGGCGTGGTATAATTAACTTTTCACAAGATGTAAACTAAATCTCTGATGTCCCCAGAGTGTGTATGTGAAGTTTTAGCTCAAAATACCCCACAGATATTTTTTTATAGCATGTTAAAATTGTCAATTTTTGAGGGTGAGCAAAAAAGCACCGTTTTGTGTCTGTCCCTTTAAATGCAAATGAGCTGCTGCTCCCAACACAGTGGGCGGAGCTTCAAGAGCTCGTGTCCTTTTACCTCACACAGACATGCTCTGAAAATTTCTAAAACTTTTAGCCTTTTATGTTCAAACCGGAGTCAGAAAGATGGAGAGACTCAAGAAGAAGTGACAACATGTAGATTGCAACAGGATGTTTCTGAATGGTTAGTTGATGAATTTATGTAGCTAATGTGTAGTTATCTTCTAGTCATTGATTAGCATATTCTGTCTTAATAATCTATAAATCGCTTTCAGGGGGCGGGGTTTATGCAAATTCTAGGATTGGTGATGTCACTAACCCGGGAGGAATGTCCTGTAATCTCTACCAGCTGTTTGATGTAGTCCTTAAAAAACGATTTCTTTAAAAGCAAATATCTCCCTTTGCTTTGAACTTTGAGCGTCGTAACTTTGCAGATGTTGTTTATGCTCGGCAATATTCACACTCACTAAGTTAAAAAAGTGAAATCATAATCAACCACCCCTTTAAACTGAAATCGTGTTGAATCTCGTAGAACTTACATATGTTGTTGTCATGATTTATTGATCATATACATCTTTATACAATGAATGATCCGAGAGTGCTGGTAAGCATTTATCATTTTTATTGTAAAATTGAAAAAAGAAGAAAGACAGAAAAAGCCCCAATAAGCATCATTTATACACATTATGTCAGAAATGATAAACTTAAGAGTTCATACATAAATATATAAATAAACAAATGCAAATGATCAAATTCTAATAATAAAAGTAATCAAATAAATTAATGACCGAAACAATAAATAGAACACCGTAATTAAAACCTTTTACACATTTAATTGTCAAAGCAGCAAGTTCAAGAGGGAAGATAATGGGACAAAACTGGTCTGTTTGTTCTTCAGAAATGAAACCAATAGGAAAGGTTTGCTCCTTTACACCTCTTAAACTCGTCGTGCAGATGTTACGGGAACATCTGGTTGTGTCCCACACTTCCCTCCATAGCATTTAAACATAGATTCATTATTTAGCTTACATCTGTTTGTATATTGTGCTAAGAAACCCTAAGATATAACACAATCGTCCATATAGCAAAGCCGACCCGAGTTGTTTTCCGTCCCGATCCAGGTCTTGTGTTGTTCTCACATGTAGAGCTGATCCTGGATCAGTCGTGACTGAAAACGCTCCGGGAGCTTTTGCATGAATCCCCATTGTACCTGAAAGAAGCGTTCTGTGCTATCAATATTCCCAACAAATACAGAAGACAGATTTCATGAGCCCATCCCTAATGCATTCAATAACTTGACATATATATTTATATAAAGAGTCCAACCATTCATAGGAATATCATTCCGGTAGATTAATCTATAACATCCTAAATCAAACCATTTTCTTCTGTACAAAACATTCCGAGTATTGACTGGAACAAATCATTCTATGAAAGAAAGCAAACATGGATTGAAAGCTTGAGGTTTGTGTGTTTTGATCTGTATGCAGCTTGGCTCTAGCAGAGGACTATGGCAGTAGATGGGGAGTATGAAGGAAGAGGACATGGCTTAGTTCAGGTAGTAACATCATATGAATAAAAAAATGAAATAAAAAAATAAATAAAAAACACAGTTTGTAAAACATACTCCCAAAATAGCCCAAACCCTGAAGAGCATGTCCAGCGAGTCCAAACACACACGGTGTTGGTTTGGACGCTCTGCGCAGCGCTATGTTTCCATGATATCCTTACTGCATGATAACACGTTAAAAACTCTAAACCGTTACCTCCGCTAAGTAGCCTTGAAGCTCTCGACTGTTACCCGAGGAGGTATTGGCTGAAAACCAAAAACCAAAAAAAAAATGGTGCAGTTTTATGTTTTCTATGTCTTTTACTATAAAAATGTCTCTCTACGTCTCTAGCAATTAGCATGCACAAAGAGTGATTTAAAGAACTATAGGCAGGGCAAGCTATGAAAGAACTAGTTTTCTCTTCTTTTTTTTTTTTTTGGCAATAAATAGAATAAAAATTGAAATAGAGCATGAGAATTCACGTTTGTACAGCATGTATGTTAGTATGAGCCACAGGTTTAGAAGCATCCAGACAAAAAAAATAATAAATAATCGCATGTGCCACTGCGTGGAACGGCTGCCGCGCGGCTAGGAATGTGCTGTTGTTGATTTTTTATTTATTTTGTATTTTATATCTTATTTTCCAGAAGCCTACACATATCTAAACATTCTTAAATCAAGATACATTTAGTGACTTGAGAAGCAAAATTACTTAAAGGGATAGTTCACCCAAAAATTTTTATTCTGTCATTAATCACTCAACCTCATATCGTTCCAAACCTGTAATACTTTCAATCATCTTCAGAAAATAAATGAAGATATTTTTGATGAAATCTGAGATTTCTGTCCCTCCATTGACAGCTACGCAACTACCACTTTGACGCTTCAAAAAGTTCATAAAGAGATCGTCAAACTAATCCATATGAATTGAGCGGTTTATATAATGAACAATTAATTTAGGTTTTAATAATTTATTTTATTTAGTTACCATATGGTATTTTTATGATTTAGCACAGTCAAAAAAATTACATACAGCACCTTTAAGATATTAAGTTGTGCTTCATGAAAAATTTATCTATTTTAAATTATTACATTTTAAATTTGGTGTTTATGCTTAAAACAAGAAGAAGAAGATTTTTTTTTTTCTTACTTCAACTTTCAACTTTCTTGATTCTTTTTATTTCACCGATATTTTTCTTGTCTTATGCAAAAACACAGATTATTATTCTTTTTTTTAATTTTTTTTAATTTAATATCTTAAGTCATTTTGTTTCTCAAGGAAATGCATCTTGATTTAAGAATATTTGTACTGGAAAACAAGATTTTTGATCATTTTTGCAGTGTTCAGAGTACAATACTAGTATACTGCGTAATGCACACTGCACACACTATACCGTGTCAATCTGTGACAATGTGAGTGATACCAATGCAAGGTGGTTGCTAGGGTGTGAATTTAATGGGCTGCTGCGCGGTTGCTAGGGTATTACCTTGTTGCATACTGTGCATTCGACAACTGTAGCAGAGACAGAAAAGAACAGCACACAGACATACTGCAAAAAGAGTACGGTATACACTCTTCCAAACACATCCATGATTCACTGGGTCCAGTCTCAGGATGATGATGATATCACTTTAACAGTTCAATTTCACAGTGTTAAAAACTGACTGAATGGAAGTGAACAGAAGTGCCCTTGAATGCTGATTATATAGTCACCTTCCACTGTGATCATCTGATTGGTGTTTAATTGAAAACCTGCTCGGTCCCTGATTACTAATTTCAGTTCTGACAGACAGATGGCAGGCGTCCCGCTTGAGCCTCAGTAATGTTTGTGCAACTATTATCTGTACATTTGTGTGTGTGAGGCCTAGTTTTATGATCCATTCTGCATTATGGATGAAAAAAAGAAAGCTTATTTTAAGATTTTAAATTTTTTTTTTTGCCTTTTTTGACAATTTTCATGGCAAATAAGGACTTTCCCTCCAGAATCTCATTAACATAATAAAACATTACGAATGTGAATAATCTAATTTGAATTCATTTAAGTCAAGTCAAGTATTTATACATCATTATAATATTTGTTGCTAATTTATTCTGATTTAAATTAAACAGCATTATATTACAGCTATTTTACCTTTTTATTTTGGATATTGTTACAGTAATAAGAATCAAACTGAAAATGGTATTAATTATAAATCTCGACAATTATAATAATAATAATAATGTTTACTGTAATGAAAATTTGCCTGGCAGGAAAATGTGCTAAATTGTCACGAAAATAATGTAAAACATTTCAATTATAGATATATATTTTAATTATATACATCATTTTAATTTGATATATATATAATTAAAATGATGTTAAACATGTTTTGCTGAGATTCATCCATTCCTGACGGGAAACCTGTCATAACAGTTTGATGTTTTGCATTGACACATCAGTCACATCATCCATCCTGCAAAACTTTGCTAATTTCTGCCTAAATATTAAATCACGTACTATATTTGACCTGTAAAGCTGTCATGTCATTTCAGCTTTAACTCCTCCTAGACGAGCGGCAGCTCTCTTTTCCTGACAAAATATGAATGGTCCGACTGCACAGAGCAAATGACTTGTTTTGATTGGAGGACATTGCGCTTGTGTGGCACGTGGCACGTGTGCACGGTTGACTGATCGAGTGAAGACAGAAAGATATCGGATGTAATGGGTTTGGTCCAAACAGTTTTAACAGTTTCTGTGGGTCAAAACAACCACGCATGAAGTGAAAGTCAAGCGTTTGCAACGTATTTTAGGTTTAATCATACTTCCTAGAGAACATATAGATGTGGGGTTCGCCATTTAATTTGATCTTTTCGGATTTTTGCAATTGTTTGCACTGTTGAATCATTCAAAATAACACCAGAAACGTGTATGAAGAAAGTAAACAGGGATTTCACGTTGACTTCAGATAAATGTTAGCATGTTTCGCAGGTGGTGATGTGGCCCTCGCTGGTTTGTTCTATTAGTTTTCACCTCTAAACACTATTTTTCATACATTTTTTTATGTTCGTTTACATCACTTCTCTCGTTTTTCTTGGCCGTTTAGGCCGTAACTGTGGCCTGGCTCTACATTAGTACTACGTTTACATAGGCATGCACAATACAGTGTAACTATGAGCAATTACGAAGTTCATTTAAGTGTAATAACGCATGAAATACCTGAATAAAGCATGAATAGAAGAGAACTACTGTCTTTTAAAAGTGTCTCTCGTGGTTTTTTCCGAGACGTGATATCTCTGTGTGCTGTGTTTTTTTTTACGCTGTAAAATGGTTTGATTTGTCTAATATAAATGTTCTAGAAGGCCCTTCTGGCAAACAGCATAATCAGTGTAAGCCACTGAAACAAATTCAAAGCTTAACTATGGCACGATTTTAGGCTGTTTCTAAATGAAAGATTTTCCTGAATTCTATCTCAAAACAGCCCGTTTTTCACAGTGGAAACATCACTGCAGCGCGCACCGCCGAAACATCTCTCTCTGGCTGTTTTACCTCGTTTTGGAGGATTCAGTAAAGCCTCGGGTATCTTCAGATGTTTTCACATGTTTAGGACAGAAGTAACTAGAGCAACAATTCAGTTCAATAGTTGTAAATAGTGAAAGTATGTTCAGCACTATGCATATTTAATGCAACGCGCACATTAGCGGTAAGTAAGCTAATATACAATGTAGCAACGTCAAATAAAATAAAACAAACGGATAAGTTGACAGAAATGTTTAAATATGACTTGCTGTGTAATTTTATTTTATCATAAATAAAATAAAACACAAAATAAATGTGTAGTGAGTAAAAGTAATGTTATTGTAAATAAAAAAAAAATACAAATTCAGAGTAATTTTAATGTAAGCCTCGCTCTGCACTTGGTAAGCTGGAAAAATAAAAAATAAACATTAAAAAAAATAAAAAAGTAATGTTAATGTAAGACTTGATTTGCTGATAAAATAAAATACAAAATAATAAAATAAAATGAAATAAATATATAATAATTAATGAAGAGTAATGTTAATTACATCTTGCTGTGTGTACTTGGTAAGCTGACGAAAAAGTACAATAACATTTTTGAGTAATTTTAACGTAAGCCTTGCAGTGCACTCGGTAAGCTGACAAATAAAATAAATAAATAATAATTATTATAAAAGCTAACATGATCCAATCAATAACAATCCAAAGATCATTGAGACTTTATGAAATCCTCAGATACAATGTTAAAAGCAGCCACTGGGAGTTCTGGTGGTGCATGGGAAAATATCCCTAGAGAGACATTTCCTTGTGAAACTGTGAAGCTCAGAAACAAGAGCTGTTGTTTGGCAAAAATATCTGCTTACTGTATATGTTCGCTGTGGTCGTTTTGTTTACAAGTATGTGCATGATTTAAAATGATATCGCGAAGGATCAAATGCCCTTTTCTCCAGCCGGCGGCTTTCCGAAACGAGACGACGTGGAGATGAACAAGCCCAATTCAATATCAACACACTTCATATAGTCTATAACAATAGCCTAAAATACCCCACTAAACATCATCTATCAAAGTCCTTTAGACGCTTTTGCACCCGGAACTAGGTTTTCGCGAAAAGGTTTTCAATAAAACACACCTCAAGTCCCCGTATACCTACACTATACACCCTGAATTAATTGTGTCTAACTCTTAATTGGCATATTATATGAAGTAGCATGTATGTAGCGTAAGATAATCGATCGGTGGTCATTTTTTGTACATGGTTACGGTACCGACAGAGATTAAAAAGATTTGGTCCTCTGGGAGAGAGAGAGAGAAAGAGAGAGAGAGATAGAGAGAGAGATAGAGAGAGAGAGTTATACTGCGTCAGTGTCATATACACATTTTTACCGTTAAACCCTCATTATTCCTTCGCAAATAAAAGCTACGACTGTCTCTTGATATGTGCGTGGATCCGTCTTTTGCTTTAGTAACTCTACCAGTCCCAGCCATGCACTGTTCTTTCAAAGTGTTCGGTATATAGCATTTTTCCAGTTTATTTGTTTTCGTCCTCGTCTTCGCCCCCGGCACGCCAGTCTTTCATCGCTGTGGAAACACACGCTTTCCTTAAATCCGATATGCTTCTCAAAACTCCCTTTGTTTGCTTCTTCGTGTTTTTTTTTGTGTCGTTTTTTCTTTTTTTTTTCGTGTGTTAGTTTTTCAAGAAAAGTTTCCATCCGTCAAAACGTCAAGACTACAACTGTTCAAAACCTGGCAGAGAGATAGAGAGAGAGAGAGAGAGAGATGTCAGATGAGTTTGACTCGGGAGACAGGCTTGACAGCTTGATACCTGGATGTGGAACCAGGAGCCATCAGTCACAGCGAGAGCCGTGGGAAGCTAAAACTCTTGACATCACATTCAACATGATGGAAGGATTCGGAGAGATGACATGATGCAGGTGTGCTGATAGATTGCATCATCCACAAAACATTTGACTGTTTGCCGGGAGAGTTTATCGGAGACGTTTGCGGCTTTAAATGAAAGATGACTTCATTCAGCACACTCTTTTAGGATGTGTTCACACTTGGCATGTTTGGTTGGATTAAAACGAACCCTGGCGCGATTGCTCTGTTAGTGCGCTCATTGAATAAGTGTGAACACCATCTGAACCCTGGTGACACCAAACAAGCTGAAAAGATGAGTCTCAGGGCGCTTTCACACTGGCAGTTTAGTGCGGACCGGGGCACGGTTCGCATGAAAAATCGCTAATGTGAACGCTGTCATCGGACCCGGGTGCGCACTAGAGTACCGAACCCGAGACTACCTGGAGGAGGTGGTCTGAGCTCGGTTGCTCCCGAACCGTGCTCCGATCCGCGTTAATTTGCAAGAATCACGGACTCGGGTGCGCGCTTGTTTTGCGATGACGTAAGATCACTGCAAACGCACCTGGGTTCGATACAACTAATTGAGTGTGAAACCAGACCAACGCTGCGGGGGGCGCCGGGAACTAGCGCACTCGGGTTCGGACCGCAGCAAACGAACCCAGTGGAAAAACGCCCTTAGTCCACTTCCAAGTGTACTCTAGTGCGGTTCGAATGATATATGAACGCAACACGGACCAAAGACATGTAAACGAACCAAAAACAGGAAGATGAGACCCTAAAAAGGACAGAATGCTCAAGCACACCTGTTTTTTTCTCATCATAGTCGAGATGTTGCTCATCACAGTTCAGTTCAGGCATCAGAACCGCGCGTCTCCTCACAGAGATTTGGTTTGTGTGACGGAGGGATTTCTTGACACTGTTTTGACTCCTTCACACATTTTAAGGTGCTTTCACACCTGCCTCATTTAGTTCAGTTGAATCGCACTAGAGTTCGTTTTCCCTCTTGGTGCGGTTCGTTTGGGCCGGTGTGAATGCAGCAATCGCACTCGGGTGCGCACCAAAAGCGAACCAGACAAGCGTACCGAGACTTGGTCCAAAAGCTGGTCTCGGTATGCTTTCAAACGAACACTGGAGCGGTTCGTTTGTGGTGAGAAATGAGTTCTCAGCTGGTCAGATTATATCGCACACACAGCGAGTACATTTAGCCCAGAACACAGCATTGTTTCTGTTGCAAAATATGACACCCTGGATCACAAAACCAGTCACATGTCGCATTCCAGATGTTCAATGGGAAGCTAATTTATTCAGTTTTCAGATGATGCATAAATCTCAATTTAAAAGAATTGACCCATGTGACCAGGGTCACAAATACATCATAAAAGCCGACCAATCCGACCAATCAGATTGTGAACGCATCTCTATGACTTAAGGTTCAGTAGCTTTAGGTTCGGTGTTAAAATGACTAAATGTTTTTGTTTTTGGTCCGGATCAAACAAACCAAGCGAACCGAACTACTGGACAAGTGTGAACACACCCTTATACTCAAAACTTGTGATGTAACAAAACACACATTTTGGCTGATAATTATGTCTCATTGTGGGCCATTAGAATGGCTGATATAATTATTATTAATAATCATTTTCAATTAATAATAATTAATAAAGTATAAAAACAACAACAACAATAATAATATATATATATATTTTTTTAAATGTATATACATTTTTTTTTGTCAAAAACACTTATAAATGTATGATTTTGTATATTATAAAACAAAATATTATTACAGTTATGATAATTGAATATTAATTTGTATTGTATCAGTTTATATGCCATATTAGTTTTCAATTATGATTTAGAATGTATATACTAGAAAGGATATGTACCTGTTTAATACTCGGTAACATATTGTATTGAGAAAAATTCTACTGTTCGAAATAAAAAAATAAGGCCTGATATTATCTGTAAACTATACTTAATCTTTACAGCATGCTTCTCAAAATCATCACTATCTAGACAAAACGTTAACATGTTTGCAAATTAACAAAAGCACCTTTCCTTTAGAGAAAAGACTATTATAAAATGAACATTAAAATAAACAATTATTAAAGCTTTTTTTTTTTTTTTACAAAGCCAATGTACAACTGGAGAACAAAATATTTTTAATAAAGACTGAGCCTACTTAGATCAGCATAACTAATCTATAGCAAAAGAGGGATGAAATACTCAGAATGTGTCAAGAAACCAAACATGTTATGATGGACAGCTCGGGCATCCATCATTAAAATCTTGACTTTTTGATCCGTGTGCTGTGTCCTACCTCTCCTAATGGCTGAGAGTGCACGTGTGCATCCCTGGTTGTGGTCAGTATGGACGACTGGCGTCCTTCGGCCGTTTCAGCTGCACTTTCAAGCGTTTCATGCCGATCTGGAAGCCGTTCATGGACTGGATGGCAGCCTGAGCGCTGGCGGGGTTATCAAAGCTCACGAAGCCTGCAGAGAAGATAGAGACTGGATGAGACTGTGCTGATTATGTGTATACACACACACGCACACACGCACGCACACACGCACGCACGCACAAAGTACGCACGCACGCACGCACACACACACACACACACACACACACACACACCCAGGGTCCAAAAAAAGTAACATTTGGCAAACACTGAATGCATTAAAAAAATGGCTTTGGCATGCAAATAAAAGGGGTTAATTGCCAATTGGCTGATAATATGCAAACTGAAGCATAATGCATGGTTTAAAACACAATGCAAGAATGATAGTCTAACATTAGGTGTTTATACAGGAAGCCATATGTGTGTTTTTATTGTTTTAATAAACAGAACTCTGCATGGCAACACAACAAAAATATAAGCAACTGTTTATATATATATTTATTTTTTTTAAGTATAAAGTGCCAATATGACCCTAATATTTGATCAACTGATCAGAAAGAGGTACATATATAGATCTAGAGTGTGTTTGAAAGCAGGAGTAGAGTCTGACCGAAACATTTGCTCTGATTGGTGGCTCGATCCATGAACACCTTTGACGAGATGACGGATCCGAACGGAAGAAACATCTGCATCAGCTCATTATCACCGAACTCCTGCGGCAGGTGATAGATGAACAAGTTGCAGCCCTCCGGACCTGAAACAGACACACACATCTTCAATACGCTGTGGCTAACATGAACTTGTTTTTCAAACACAAATGAAACATATGACTTATTATTTATTTAGTGCATCAGTGAAATAGGCAACAAATGCATTTTATACGCGCAGGCAACACAATTAAACAAATCATAACATGCTCCACTGAGATTTTCTTCTCATCTTTTAGGATTTGTGACGTTTACAAAGTTCACATGTGATGAGCCAATCAGGAAACACCTGATGGTGATGTAGGGGAGCGCGGGGCACAACCTAACACGGGGCTAGTTGTAACACACTTGTTGTTGTAAAAACTTCCACACATGCTAGCATGACGAAACTTGGTGTATTTACTAGTTGCCATATCAACACTATATAGAGAAAAAATTGCGCCAAAATTCTAATTTTTGGAAGATACCCATAGACATTTATTAAACCATAGCAAAAGTAAATTTCTTACTTAAGTTAATTTTTCATCTCTATTTTTTGTGTTTATTTAAAATGAGACGAATCTGATACTATTTTAATCTCCAATATGTTATTTAACAGTTGATATAGTTCTTTAATGCTTCGCTAACTAGTCGTAGTCGAAGACACTAGCAGGGTTTAAATCCCAGTTGTGCAGGAGGGGTATGTTGTCACACTATTAGAAATATGCTATTCTATACCTTTATTAATTCTATTGAGAAAACATGAGAAAAACATGAAAAAAAGAGAGTCAATGTTCAGAAATGATTAATTATTAATATGTTTTGAACTATGTTATATAGCTGTGTTTTCCAGTGTTCGTAGTAAACTCAAAAATGAGTTTATATTTAATTATTAAAAAATG
>FLSR01000722.1:34475-44475 GCA_900092035.1 Leuciscus waleckii
AATATTTAAAAAAGTATAGTCATATTTATTTTAAATATTTAACTTATATATTCATATAAATATATTCATATTAAATACAAAAAAACTAATTTTATTTCAGCTAGTTGCCAAGACAATATTTCTCAGGTTGAAGTACCAAAATAACTAAAACTAAAAACTAATACTTAATAAAAAGGATAGTCATTAAAAAAGAACAACAAAATTTGTATAAATAATACAATTAAAATTAAACCAGAAAATATAAAAAATAAAATCTAATTAAAAATAATAACACACCTTAAATAGTATTTTAATGAGTAAATTAACACTGAATTCCTGCCGTACTGCTCCTGAATTCGGACACATTTTGTGACGCAACAGAAAGCGTTTGTGTTCATGCAGTCGACAGTTATCTGTGTGCACAATTCAGATTTTGTGTGTGTTTATTACATGTGTGGTTGTATTTACTGTGTACAGGGACACAGAACAGGTGGATGATGGGATACCTGGGGGTTTTCCTTCTGTTGGCTCCATGTTTAGACGTCACAGAAGGAATTGCACACAGATATCCCAGTATGTTCACGCACGAACAGGATAATAAGCAGCAAGCTGCTAACATGGCGAGGAGGCGCACGCGGTTGTGGCGAAGGATCGTATGGATTATAAAATCAAAGCTGTAGTTTGAAATGTCACACACACATATGCACACACTTCAGCGCAGTGTAATTAAAACCGAAGGCCTGCAGGGTATATGCTATATATAGAGCCCGTCTGACACGTGATGCGGATCCTCAAACTTCCCACTTCTGTGAGACTCCATGAGCTAAAAAGTATTTAAATAGCGGCTAACTTCCACACTATCAGATCACAGGCTTAATCTGTATCTAATGCCGTTATCGTTTCAAGTAATACGCTTATGAATATGCACAGAAATCCATGTGCTTTGAATACATTATCCATTCCGTAAATGAACTGGGATTCATCTAAAGAAGATGAATTACTCAAAGACGCATTTGGCTTTTCCAACCACGCTAAGAGTGCCGAACTAGGCCATGGGTGATGAAGCTAATAAAAATCATCTTGATATTTTTCAGCCTTTTGGTAATATTTGATATATATCTCTATATTTATGTATTTTCTCTGAAATGGCTTAAAAGGAACCATCATTTCAATGAAACAGCCGTGGCTGCCAAGTTGATTTAAATGATTCACATGCATAGAAAGTAAAACAGCATTAAAACTAATCATGTTTTCCATTAAACGACACAAGGAAGAGTGATATTTAATCATTTTCATTTATATGCTCCTAAATAATCCTATCAAAGCACATTAAAAACGGCTACATGCAGACTTCAGTGCATTTTTTAATTGATTGATTGATTGGTGCAAACTATTTATTGAATCAGAGTTCACTGGAATTGACCATTTGAACTGATTCATAGAAATGTAAAAAAAAAAATACCAACTGTAATGCCATGTTTACTAAAGTTTAAATAAGAAAAGCTATGAAAATCTTGGACTTAAAGGATTAGTTCACTTTCACATTTTTTTTTGCTGATAATTTACTCACCCCGATGTTATCCAAGATGTCCATGTCTTTCTTTCTTCAGTCGAAAAGAAAGTAAGGTTTTTGAGGAAAGCATTCCTGGATTTTTCTACACAGAATGGACTTCAATGGCAACCAACTATACCAATGTTCAAAGAAGGTTCAAATGTCCGTCTCAATGCAGCATTGCGTCATCACGTTGGAAATGTCACGCGTCACGTCATCTTTCTAAGTTATTTGTCTGTGTTCTCCGGTTCAAAAATGTTGGGAAAGGCCGAAAATTTTCATCTAATTTTCTCCTCCAACTTCAAAATCGTCTGACATCTTTGTTTTAATTCATTATTATTAAAAAAAAAATTCTCGTGACCTTTCCACCGTTATGACGTAATACGTGACGCATCTCAGAGATGGTACAAGACGGGCATTTGTGGTTAAAAAGTATATATATATATTTAGTTTTTGAAAATTTCGCGAGATAAGACCCTATTTCTCGACTTTATATTATATTTATATTTATATTTATCGTGGCGAGACTTTGAACCGTTATGACGTAATACGTGACGCATCTCAGAGATGGTACAAGACGGGCATTTGTGGTTAAAAAGTATATATATATATTTTGTTTTTGAAAATTTCGCGAGATAAGACCCTATTTCTCGACTTTATATTATATTTATATTTATATTTATCGTGGCGAGACTTTGAAGCTGCATTGAGATGGACATTTGAACCTTCTCTGAACATTGGTATAGTTGGTTGCCATTGAAGTCCATTCTGTGTAGAAAAATCCAGGAAGTTTTCCTCAAAAACCTTCATTTCTTTTCGACTGACGAAAGAAAGACATGGACATCTTGGATGACATCGGGGTGAGTAAATGATCAGCAGAAATTTGTTTGAAAGTGAACTAATCCTTTAAGCCCTGAGTTTTCCAGTGTTAACGTGAACTAATCCTTTAATGCTCGTAAGTCACAAGACATAGAAGTCCTGGTCTTTTTCAAATGTCTTTAGGAAACTTAATGGCCAAATAAAAAGTGCATGTTGCTTATTTTCATAAATTTCATACCTTAAATATATTCGCTCGGCTCTACGGCAATCACACGAACTCAAAACCACAGGTTATAAGAGTGTCCTTTATAATCAAAGCCAACTATTCAAAATGCAAATAAACTGTAAAAACGGCACTCAGGATCAATTTGATTCCTGTTACTTATATTCTGAAGAGTCCGATGGGAGCAAGAGTTCAAATTGCACGGGAACTCTTGCGCTTTTCTGCAAGTATTCATGGGTCAGGAATTGAAATGATGTTCATGCATTATTAGCAGAGTGAAAAACGTCTTGAGACAAGGACAGCGTTCATTAATCTGAGGCTGTTAGACCTCAGAAGCTTCAGAAACGTGTTGTGTGTGCTCACCGCGTGTGTGTAAGTACTGTAGGTGCTGCTGTAGGTGCTGAACGGCAGGGCCACGGTGGGGTTGAAGATGCCAAACTGACCCACCATCTGTTGCATGCGGCGTATGGTCCTCTCTTTATCGGTGTCAGCGAACTTTACCACCAGACTCGACGAAGCTCCCTGCGAGAGACACATGAACAGTTGTACATATATCAGTAACATTGAAGGGAGAATCACACAAACACACCGGTCAAGCGCAGGCTAGTTTAACCTAATAATCCTGACCACATATTTCAGATTTCACTCACATTTTATGGCATATGTTACCTGCCATATTTACAATTCAATGTGTAACAGGGTGGACGTTTGCAGCTAATTTCATGCCCAAAAATGCGAGCAGAAGATTAACATTTATGGATTCAAATTCTTTTTAAATAAACATTTCCATGTTCAGTATAAAGTGATACACAGGGTGGACTGTTCTGTTTTACGCTATTAGATAAGTCACCTAAAAATGGGGAGAAGAGAGAAGTTCATGACTGAGTTGCTTTACCCTAAAGGAAATGATGTCACTTCTAGCAAGTCATGTGGTTTAGGGCATACGTTTAAGATTTTAAAGGGCAAATAGCACCGATGTAACAGGGTGGACTGGAGTTTGAGGGACGTTAACTACTTTAATTTAAATATGTATCATTAATTTGTATTTAATGTCAAAGAGAATAAGTAAATGTATATGCTAATACTTAAAATTGCTAATTTAGAAATCTATATATATATAAACTTTATTTCAAAGTGAGGTTGAGAAAACACGATTGGGGGCATTTGCCTGTCAAGTGGTTGAAAAGTTTGTGTTAATTGGGGTACATCTGAAAGTTGATTAAAATTTTAGGCAAAATATGCACTGTAGGAGCACATATGGAGCCCCTAAAAGGACATGATGATAGAAAATATGAGATGGGAGTAAAATACATATTTCAATGCTTTTGCGGTCGCTTGCAAAACTTTTGCGTTCGTTTTACAAAGCTTCTCAGGGGAAAGTAAACATCTTGCAAGTGAACACAAAAAGCATTGACATTTTTTTTCCTACCAATCTAATTTTATTCCTTCATCATGTCCCTTAAGGGGCAAGCACAACATGCACATGCATATACACATGAATTAAAATCATCATATTCTACACTTTTGTTGCATTTTTGATTTTGTAGAAATGAAAAACAACTAAAAACAACTAATTTAGCTTCCAAATTTAATCTACCCCTCCAAATAAGGCTGTTATCTGCTTTAATAAAGCTAACATATGACTTAAAAAGACTAGGATTATAGACAAACAGCATCATTTGTACTTTTATAAATACTATAAAATGTACTATTATAGGCTACTTTTGTATACTTTTATGGTGCTTTTGTGTCGTCTTCAGGGTTATTGTTGTTAACTAAAACTATGAGAAACTTTTTGTTAATTAAAATAAAGCTATAAATGAAAAGACTAAATGATGCCTTGTCAACTAACTAAAATAAGTTTTGGTTGAAGCACTAAAATGACTTGGAAGTAAATAAAAAAAATTATAAAAAAAACCAAAAACCGGAACATGGAAAAGCACATAAAATTACAACAAAAAAAAGCAACAACTTCAAAATATGAATTAAAACTATAAACAGTGGTCCCTTTTGAAGCTTAAAAGCATCAGTCCTCTTTTGTTGTTACTGCATCCAAAAGACCATAAACCAGATCAAATCTCATGTTCCACAGAAAGAAAATCATCCAGGTAATCATCGTTTATATTTTTCATGCACTTTCTTGGCGCTTATAAAAAGTGCAGTGCAACATGACATCATCATCACACACACACCACACACACACACACACACACACACACACACACACTCATTAAAAGGCTCTTGATGATTTACTGCACCACTTGACCTTTCATCCCTAAAGGCCAGAATATTCCCCTCATCTGAGAGACAGGAGAGAGAGAGACCCTGAAGGTCTGCACCTCTGGGGATTTGTAATGCCTGATCATAAGCCTACACAGCACTTCAGTGCAGATTATGGGTGAGAGTGAGCATCACTGAAGAGAGCACTCTGAAGGGTTCAGGCCATTACTGTCTCGTACTGTATGTGTGCATCCTACACAAACACACACGTCACTGCCACTTTATTGTGATTTAGCATTTCTTTTAGGGATGCACCAATATATGGGCCAATAATCAGTATTGGCTGATAAAAGCAATTATTCTCACTATGATCAGACATCAGCCGATTGCTTGAAAACAGGGCGGATTATATCCTGCCAATCAAAAGCAGGAGGGAAAATGCATAGAAACTCATGCTGTGTGTGGAGACAATGTGTCTCGTGTGGAATTACTAATTCTGCTGTGAGTGAGTCTTAACAAAAATTCATAATGCTTTTACTGTTATGCTTTACTTTTTTTTAATATCATACAACAACAAAAGAAGGCTCACATAAACACAAGTGGATCAAATACAGAGTAGGGGTTGCAAAGACTGTCGACTATAATGCTTTGCCTTGACTCTTTAAGCTTGACGTCGACTAGTCGCTGATCATGGCCTATAGAGGGTGCAACAGGATAAGAAATCTTTGAAGTCCACTTTTACAGTCCGTTTCCAACAGTTAAGTTCTGACAGTTCTCCACAAGACATGTTTGATTATACCATCTGGATGCTCAAAATTGATCGGGAGAATGCAGGTTTTAAACAGCTTATTGTACATGCAAGTTAAAAGCCGTTCTAAACTGATGCACTGCTGCATTAATGCACTAATGCACACAGACTGGCTGATTGTCTCTCCTCCCCATCATGAGTGGACACGCCCCCTACTGCTGATTGGCTCACTCTCTCTCCTCCCCCATCATGAGTAGACACACCCCTACTGCTGATTGGCTCTCTCTCTCTCCTCCCCCATCATGAGTGGACACGCCCCCTACTGCTGATTGGCTCGCTCTCTCTCCTCCCCCATCATGAGTGGACACGCCCCCTACTGTAGCAGAAGATGCCATTCTAAACAATCGGACATACTGTAGGTATCAGAAAATCTTGTATCGTTACATCCCTAAAATATTTAGGAATAGTAAAAAACATGAGCATCAAATTAAGTATTTTTTGTAAAGGTGTATTAGAGGTTGCTACTCTGTAAGAAGCTGGACTGTCAGGACAGGTTTGAGATCTGACATTGAACATCTCGTGACAAGCTGTAAAATGATGCTGAAATATCTGAATGCATTAAAATTGGTATGGTGGAAAGTTTGGCTCTGCAGGGCTCAAACAAACTGTAAGGCTGAGCTGTTAATGAGGCCTTTGCTAACTCAACGCGTGGCTCTGAATGTGTAATGAGGAACTATTAAAATGTCCCTGAAACTCAGTACTGCTTAACACTCTCTCACTGGCTCTGGTCCAAAAACCTCGTGAGCTTCCTCGCTGTCGACTGCCTTCACCTGCAGCATCTAAACTAAAATGGAATTTCAAAAGTAACCAGTTTTGAATGCACTACATTAGCAGAAACTGCATCAAAATAAATTGCAATATGTAAATTATAATCAACATTTCCCCTTGCTTTGTCTGTCATCTCAGATGGATGTTTTCAAAAGCCTTCTCGCATTGCATCCTGGGATTGCCTAATTTACACTACCGTTCAAAAGCTTGGGGTCTGTAAGACTTTTTAATGTTTTTGAAAGAAGTTTTGAAAGAAGGCTGCATTACAGTAAAAACAGTAATATTGTGAAATGTATTACAATTCAAAGTAACTGCCTATTTGAATATATTTTTTAAATGTAATTTATTCCTGTGATCCAAAGCTAAAATATTCAGTGTCACATGATCCTTCAGAAATCATTCTAATATGCTGATTTGCTGCTCAAGAAACATATCTGGTTATTATCAGTTTTAAAAACAGTTGTGCTGCTTCATATTTGTGTGGAAACCACAATACATTTATGTTCAGGATTATTTGATGAATAGAAAGTTCAAAAGAACAGCATTTATTTGAAATCTTTTGTAACATTATAAATGTCTTTACTGTCCCTTTTGATCAATTTAATGCATCATTGATGCATTTTTACTGACCTTCAACTTTGAATAGTAGTCTGCGTTTCATTTTTTATTTATATAAAAAGAAAACATTGATATAAGTGAAGATCATACCTGATGATGCTGTTCTGAGCAGTTAGTGATCAGAATCTCCCCCATCAGATTTAATTCTCTGTTTAAGTCAGATGGGATGCCATCAGAGCTAAACCCGCCAGCTGTTCTTACCCAGACATTTGGCAAAAGGTCTAAATCCATAATGAAGTTGCACCAGGCAGCAATATAACGGATATTCAATAAGTCAAAATAAATTAGGAGAGGCTTTGTGAAAACAATATACCGTAATCACAGACATTGCTATGCGGACAGGATTAGATTTCTCAGGGTCGGTCATTTGCTTTGTAATTTTGTTGAGGAAAAATACAGACTTGTTTGATTTGGACAGAATTAAAATCACAAAGTAAGTCTGTGAAACACGCCCTTACCTGAACTTGAGGAAACTAGTCACATTCAGATTTCAAAGAGGACCTATTATGATCTTTTACAAAGTCTTGATTTTGTTTTCGGGCTCTACTAGAACAGGTTTTCATGCTTGAATGATTAAAAAACACCTTATTTTTCACAAATTCTCCATTGTTGCAGCTCCTCTCTTCCCAGTCTGTCAGTAACGCTCTGTTTAGTTCCTGTCTCTATGAAGCCCCTCCTTCTGAAAAGCACAACATGCTCTGATTGGTCGGCTGGAGCAGTGTGTTGTGATTGGTCAAGCGCTTCGAGTGTGTTTAGGAAATGTCCCGCCCCTTACTATAACTTAGAGATTCAACACACTGCTAACTAACTCAACCAGGCCCCGCCCCTTTATTCTGCGAATGAATTATTTAAATGAGGAATATTGTGATGTGTTCGTTCCCGGAAGAAACTCAAGACTACAACTCGAGGTCATGGTGCAAAGGACCCTAGGTTGATTTTACTCCGAACCAAAACAGCAACATTACACACTAAAGAAAAGTTAAAAATGTAAAAATTGCATAACAGGTCCTCTTTAAGGCTGGAAATGGTGCCTATAGGTTGGAAGCTCACAAGGGTTTGGAACAAGACTTTCAATCTCTCATTCTGTTGTCGACTATGTAGATGCTTTAATTATCGGTATGCAAACTGTCTGAGTGTGAGATACGGCCTTGAACGTTTCATTGG
Organism: Leuciscus waleckii; assembly: GCA_900092035.1. Taxonomy (NCBI): domain Eukaryota; kingdom Metazoa; phylum Chordata; class Actinopteri; order Cypriniformes; family Leuciscidae; genus Leuciscus; species Leuciscus waleckii. The sequence continues at coordinate 42,627 of FLSR01000722.1, forward strand.
AAGATTAATTACTCTCAAGGTTGAGCTGATCTCTAAACACACATTCACAGTGGTTCATCGGAAGCATCCCTGCACTACCTGTCTTCCTTCTCTGTGACAGTTAGACACTGTAAGAGTGTGTTTTCCCTCGGTTTGATTTCTGTAGCCCTCCCTGTCCGCTTCTTTCTCTCTACTTCTTGTCCTGCTCTCAGGGGATGGAGAAATACACCTCTTTATCTGTCCTTTCAATGTGTGGCAGAGGAATTATTCATCTGAACCTTCGAGTGTGAGATAGAGAGAGAGAGAGGTGGGAAAACATGCAGAGTGTGATAAAACGAGTGTGAGCTGTAGAATAAAAAGGAAATGTTCAGAATAGCATACTATATTTCATACGTTATACATATACTGTACATTTTTCTCTGTGAAAGGAATACCCAGATGGCCCGTGAACAATCTGTAGCATTTTTTTTTTTTTGTGTGTGCTGATTTTGGCGTAAAAGCTGTGGAATTCTGCAAAATAGATTTCTCGAAAATTCAGTCATAATTCATCTACCGTCATGACATTTCCAACCTGTGTAACTTTCTTCCATGAAGGACACAAAAGGAATGTTGTAACAGTAGTTCTTTTCCATGCAACTATTGCGACTAAAGCAGTTACGCTTCAAAATTAATGCAAAATCATCATAAAGTAGCTATAATCCAAGCTTCTGAAATCATACAATAGCTGTAGGAAACAGACTAAAACAGAATATTTATTATCATTAAATATTAAAATGAATATCACATCTAACACATCATTATCACAAGTTAATATTAAATCAAATTAAAATAAATAAATAAATAAAACATTTTATGAACAATAATCCTAACCCTAACCCTAACCCTAAATAAATAAAATAGTTTTGAGATGGTTTTTATATAGTTTGTTATTTTGACATATTTAAAAAGATATTGCCCTTTAATTAGCAACTTTTCATTGGCAGAAAGTTAATATTATGCAGTCCCCTATAATTAAGATTCTCATTGTTTGCATGTGCGAGTTAAATATTAAATAATTTATTTGTATAAATAAATAGGTTTATGATTAATACAAATAAATGAAGAAACAAATAATTAATAAAATGCAGTTGTAAGATAAAATAAAAATATTTTAAGACAGTTTATATAGTTAGTTATTTGATACATTTAAAATATATTTCTCCTTATTACTTTTTTGTTAGCAGACTGAACTAAAATGTTTTTGATCAATTTCAACTAAATAATATTATTTATTATTTCAAATATTATTTAAAAATTTGAACTTTAAAATTAACATTATGCAATCCCCCTCATTAAGATTCTCATTTTTTGTTATTTGCAAAAACAAACAAATAAGTAGTATGCACTGCAGTATCTGTGTAGTAGTAGTAGTCTTGTAGTACTCGTTCTTAAGACCTTTTCTGAAGGTCTTGTTCTTGTTTCGGTCTCGACCGCATTTGTACTCAATCTTGTCTCGGTCTAAGACTGAGGAGTTCAAGACCGATCAACACCACAACTGTGAGGATATCACTATACTGCCAATGTATTGTCTGATTTTTGTGAATGTGATTAATGTGATTGGATGGCAAGTCTTGGTTCCAACACATTGTGGTCTTGGTTTGTCCGGTACACTAGTGTGTAGTAAGCAGTAAGCTAGTCCTCCATTCAGAAGAGCAGGTAGGATGACAGGATCTCATTTGCACTTATATGGCACTGATGCTGTTTGAACTCAACACATGACAGCAGCTCATTGGCTTCAACATCAGCTGTGTGAGTGTGCGCTCGCTGTTACGTGAACGTGTGTGTTCACAAATGACATTGTGAGTGTATAACTTGACGCATATCATATCCA
>FLSR01000722.1:49475-60853 GCA_900092035.1 Leuciscus waleckii
CAGATAAATTACCTTATCCGTCAATAAACGCATACTACAGAGACACCATATTTACAATTTATATTAGACCACTGAAGCGTCTCTCTCGCTCTCTCGTGCCAGATCCTGCTGGCCACAATTCTAATTATCCGCACAGACCCCTTCATTTGCTTCTCATTAGCATGTTGAATATTCATGAGTCTAATCTGTTAGCCCCTCCCTCCCAGGGGTCCGTGGCAATCTACACACACCAGCTCTGCTCCGAAGCCTAGCGATCTGCATTACACACGTGTACACGGCACCTCACGAGGAAGTGACGGATTTGATGTCTATGTTTTCATGGTTCATCAGCTGGAAAAATAAAATCTTTCTGAATGTGATTTTAAAAATATTGTTTTCCAGTGCAGTTGGGTGTGGACTAGTCTTTTATATACTTAGAACTACCGATATAGATAAAGTTATTAGCTGAGATAGCTGAAATACAACAAGTTTACATTTTATTTTATATTTTATGTCAGGTAACGTTTATTTTTATTTCAAGTGACATTTTTTTTTCTCATTTAAAAAAACCAAAATTCTCATTTTCATTTAGTTTAACTTGATGTACTAAAATAACAAAAACTATACATAGTACAAATACTAATACAGTACAAATGAGAATAAATTAACAAAATGAAAATAGAAAATATAAAAACAGTCAAAATATCAATAAAAACTATAATAGTATCGTGATAGGAAGGTGATGAGCAACCTTTATGTAACATTTACTCTAAAGAGGTTTTCTAGCATTGAAAATAAGATTTCATTTTTATGTGCATTAATGTGTGAGGAAAAACCCATTGTTCTGTGAAAGAAAGGCATCAGAGAAATGAGAACGAGAAGCGGGAGAGGCTGAAGGGACATGAGAAAAAGTGGGAAAGGGAAGGAGAGATGATGCAAGGATGAGTTAAACGTGTGCAGTCCTGAGCTGTGCTTCTTTGTGCCGGAGGGAACTTTAATGTTCAAGACCTCTTCAGCAATAAAGGACACACACACACACACACACACACACACACACACACACACACGTTTAAAATGTGCCATTGGGGTTTGGAGTAAAAATGGGAAGCAGTGTGTGTGTGGACATCGTCTGAAGGATGAGTTTATAACATGAATGTATAACATCTGGAGCTATTGTTGTCTTCCACCATCTTAGACCCCAAGAAGAAGTGAACGCAAACGCTTCTACTTAAAGTTGGCAAGAAAAAGTAGTTGCGTACAGTCTTTTCTTCTCTATCGTGACGAATATCCGAGTGAAATGGCTTCTCGAACAAGAACAAATGAGGGCGGGGCTTGATTTTGTCATTGGGGAATTGATTGGATGGTTGTGGTTTGCTATTGGTGGATCTCATGTGACTGACAGGTTGCCCCGCCCTCGTCAGAGGAGAGAAGAGATGAGGCAGGGGAAGTTATTTTGAGTAAAGATTACGAGGCACATTTAAAAGAAAATAATGATTGGACGGATAAATCATATATAATAAATTCTGCAATATTTCATAAAAAAAACAATCATTGTCCATTTTGATTTCATGGTGACTCTAAGCATGCTTGAAGTGCATTCTGAAATGTGCAAGTACATAAATGCATTCTCAGTGTTGCCATAAGTGGCACTAAAATGAAGAGAATCTTGCAGAGCAATCTAGTTCAAATTAACGTTGAACTGCATGCTTGTGTGAAGTATGTTTTTAGCATTAGCTATTCCTACAAACTCTCATCTCTCCAAAATCCCATTTCAGCAAATCTGAAACGCTCAAAATTATGGAAGCTTGTTTCCGCCACAGAATAAAACATAAAAAAGGTAATTTCACAATTCTGATTTCTTGCAATTGCGAGTTTAAATCTCGCAATTCTGACATTTGTTCTCAGAATTGCATGACACGCAATTACAACTGAGTTATAAAGTCAGAATTGTGTGATAAAAACTCGAATTTGTGAGTTATAAAGTCAGAATTGTGTGATATAAACTCACAATTGCGTGTTATAAAGTCAGAATTGCGTGAAATGAAGTTGCAATTGTGAGATATAAAGTCAGAATTGTGTGATATAAAGTTGCAATTGCGTGTTATAAAGTCAGAATTGCATGAAATAAATCGCAATTATGAGAAAAATAGTCCGAGTTGTGAGGTAAAGAGTTTTAAATTGTTTAATTCCGTGGCGGAAACAAGCTTCCATACAAAATGACTGACAAGCTGAGATCGACTCTTTGATTGGCTGAACAATAGTGTGTTTGGTGGATTGTGCAGGGCGTAGGGCTGTCACACACACAGCTGTGAGATCTCAGGACACTTATCTCACTGATATCTGTGGGACGTTTCCACGCTGTTCTGTAAAAATATTGCTTTCGGCACATTGAAATAATATCTACAGGATTTCACACACGTATTCGCACAGTGTTTGGCTCAGTCATCTCGGTCTGCCTCAGACTGACAGAAAACTCGCCGCAGATCAAATAAATGCCTTTATTAATAAATCAGGAGACATTAGAGTCTGTCAAACAGCGTTTGATGATGACAGAGCAGCGGACAGAGACTCTAGCGAAACGCTGAGATATTCAACAGCGCTCGGACACTTCATCCCTCTGTTCCTGATCCATAAAGCATTTCACTGTGACATCACATCAGATGCTACCAGATGATCGGTAAAAGAATAGATTTTTGTATTTTAAAGTGAAAGCAAAGGCATTTTAAAGGTCTCATTGCATGTATTATTTTATTATTATAGAATGTTTCCTGGGGTGCCCTTATAATGTTAATATGTTTTTTAGATCAAAAGTTGTTATAATTTAAAAATAAAAGGCATATTTCCTATAGCCTGATTTTAGCCTCTGATTTGAACGCTCTGTTTGAAGGGGTGTGTCTGCTGTGAGACTTCAGCGCAAACACCCACTGCTGTGATTGGCTGCTGTGAGACTTCAGCGTAAACGCCCACTGCTGTGATTGGCTGCTGTGAGACTTCAGCGTAAACGCCCACTGCTGTGATTGGCTGCTGTGAGACTTCAGTGTAAACGCCCACTGCTGTGATTGGCTGACATGCTTGCATATGAAATATCTCGCATTACATGTGGAACTCTCTCGAAAACTTTTACTATTACAGCTATTATTCGTTTTTACTATTACAGCTATCGAGATTAACAAATCGTGAGAAGTTTTTTTTAGGTATTTCGATCTATTCCCATCATATAAAAGGTTGCAGTGATGAGCGTTGAGCAGATGACAGCCTGTTGATCGCGTGAATGAAGATCTTATCATTGCAACGCAGTTTCTGCACTCTCACTAATGATTTCACCAATGCAAACATGAGGTAATTACAGTAAGAGCTTCGTTGTGCAGCGTAACAGCGTCATTGATTTCATAACGAGTTTTGGCAAGTGTCCAGATAAACTCGCGCTGTGTGATTGACAGCTTGGGCGATTGGAAAGGGATTGTTCTTTGATCGCTTTCTGTATATATTAATCACAGTTTAAGTACGATTATTTTCATCCTACTAAGAGAAACGACGTGAAGTTGATCGTTTAGCCACTGGCTTGATTTACTGATGCATAAACAGTATTGAACGACTTTGAGAGAAAGATTATCTGTCTGAACTTGAACAATTACACATCAAAAATTCACATAACCCACTGGTTCAAAAATGGTTTAATGTTACAAAAGATTTGTATTTCAAATAAATGCTGTTCATTTGAACTTTCTATTCATCAAAGAATCAGGAGCAAAAATGCATCAAGGTTTTACTATATATTACTATATATATTATGTATGTGTGTCTGGCAAACCTGTATAGAATATTTGCTCAAAATTCATCTGTATATCATCTTTGACCGCACATCAACAACTCTGCGATGGACTCGTACAGGAATATATGAGCTGCCCTTTTCACCCTAATCTTAACAGACAGCAGGATCGACACACACTCCTCACAGCCGTGACACACACTCCCTCACAGCTGCGGATCCGGGACAGTCCGACCGGCAGGTGGAACGTTACAAATCTGCAGAACAGCGTGATTTCAGACTTTAAAGTCTTTATGTGTCTGTTCTCGAGTATAAACCTGCTCTTCACACAGAAATCAAACCGGCTCACGAGTGTGTTTGTGTGCAGACAACAAACCTTTAATCTGCGAGGAGAACAGTCAGCGTTTCACATGGAGAGAAACAAGGCGGCGGAGTTTAAATTCTGAATCTTAAACCTCAGATTAACTTCTGACCTCGAGTCCAAACTCTGATCAAAACCACGAAACGTAAATCACTCATGAAACTTCAGTCCGACATAAACTGACGTAAAATGAGTGCAAAATTAGATGGAAGTGTTATCTTAAAATCTCCAATCTTCAACATTGTTGTTTATGCGGGATGACCTTGGATTCGGCATTGCGTTATCATTTCATACCTCAAACTCCTTCAGTGTTACCTGGAAAAATAAGCTAGTCAACTTTCAGAGATATATCATAGTAGGGCTGTAGTCAAGACCACCTTTGTCGAGTCCAAGACCAGGACTAGTCGAGTCCAAGTCAAGACCAAGTCCAAAGAGGTTCGAGTCCAAGACAAGACCGAGTCCAAAGAGGTTCGAGTCCAAGACAAGACCGAGTCCAAAAAGGTTCGAGTACGAGTGAAGACCGAGTCCAGGACAGCCTAAACGTCTCGTAGATGAGACTGCCTGGGTTATTTGTTTCGATATTAGCTATATTTTAAAACAGCCAGTCATTGGAGCCTACCACTCGTGGAATAGACATTTAAAAGAGAGGCAGATTATGGAGTGATATGACTCAGAAATTACTTCTACAAGCTCAATAACATCCACATCAACAAAACAAAAAAAAGAAGGTAAGAAAAAAAGTCGGAAAACTTTGACATTAATTAGATGTGCAAGGCAAGCAGGCAAGTTTTCGGGTTGTTATGGACAATTAAAAATGTGAATATTCACGTTGCACTAGCGATGGACTTTCAGCGAGTTTATTTAAACATTAATTTTTTAAAGAGCCGTTTGTGAGTCAAACGAGCCGGCTCATGAAAAAGAGCCGAAATGCCCATCGCTAGATATTCGGTGGCCAGTGTTTCACTTTCCCTCCAATAATATTTTGTTTTAATATCGCGACGACGTATGTGTGCTTACTGGGAACATAATAAAGACACCTGGACTCGGTCAAGACCAAAAGCCATATTTGGCAAGACCAGTGGCCGAGGCCGAGACAAGTCCGAGTCCGAATGCCAACGAGTCCGAGACAAGTCCGAGACCATAGAAAAACAGGCTCGAGTCCGGACTCGAGTCCAAGACCGGACTCGAGTACTACAGCCCTATATCATAGTCATATTTCAGAGAAAAATTTTATTAAAGCTAAATAAAATGAAAAACCTAGAAAAATGACAAAAGTACAAAAAGATGCTAAACACTTAAACTACATATGTGACCCTGGACCATATTAAATGAAAACTGAAAAAAATAGAATAAAAAATAAAAGCTAATTCAAAACATTAATAAATACTATAAATAATACTAAAATGCTTGCTAGTAATCGGTACTAGCAAGTATAAAAATAATGCTGACAGTTTAACATGTCTTTGCTGTTGTTGTTTTAATTTGATCTATTACTTTCCTTAATTTCTTACTGGCTGTTTACTTGTCTCGAAAAATTATCTTCAAAAAGCCGTAAGCAAAGATCACTACAGTGAACAACACTTGAAGGCTTCTTATAATTGCTTTCATTTAATTTGTAAATATTTACATTGAAACTCTACATTAGTTTTGCTGTGGTCTCCACACTGATTTCTTCTGGCATTGCTATGAACCACTGAAACTTCTGCATCATGTCAACCCTGGGTGACGTGCGAGTTTTGAGAAAGGAGTGCGTGTCCTAGAAACTAGAAACAGAATGGCAAATGTTCTGACGCACCTGTAATGCTGTCATTTCAGACCCGAGGAGGATCAAATATTCATCCTAGCAGAAAGAATCTATCCGAGATCTCTATAAAACAAGATCAGCTCAATCTCTCGTCCCCAGCTGAGCCCGACACACACACTCGCACACACACTCCCGTCTCAGATGGCCTGCTGGGAAGGTCCCGCTCAGAGCTGGAGTGTAATTATACTATATCAACCCATCCGCTCCCTGGGAATAGAGTGAGCTTGTGGTGACAATACAACTATAATACACACACTTTTACAGGAGATTCCATAAGGAATTTCCAGTTGTTATTATTGTGTTCAAATGACACAGAAAATGGAAATAGCTACAGCCACAATATGGTAATACATTTCTATAACAATACTATGTAAATATTCTTGAAATATATATTGGTTTGTTTGATTGCTGTAAATTTAGCTTTTGCCAAAGTTCAAAGCAAAGGGAGATATTTGCTTTTAAAGAAATCGCTTTTTAAGGACTACAATAAAACGGCTGGTAGAGACTACACCACATTCCTCCCGGGTTAGTGACATCACCAACCCTAAAATTTACATAAACCCCGCCCCCGGAACACGATTTATAGATTATCATGACAGAATATGCTAATCAATGACTAGAAGACTACACATAAGCTACATAAATTCACCAAATAACCATTCAGAAATGTTGTCTACATGTTGTCACTTCTTTCTTGAGTCTCTCCATCTTTGTCTGACTTCGGTTTGAACATAAAAGGCTGAAAGATTTTGAAATTTTCAGTGCATGTCTGTGTGAGGTAAAAGGACACAAGCTGCTGAAGCTCCGCCCCCTGCGCCGGGAGCAGCAGCTCATTTGCATTTAAAGGGACAGACACAAAACCCTCAAAAAGTGACAAGTTTATCATCTATATAAAAATATCTGTGGGGTATTTTGAGCTAAAACTTCACATACACACTCTGGGGACATCAAAGACTTATTTTACATCTTGTGAAAAGGGCATTATACCACCCCTTTAACATCCTGATATCAATCACTAATAGAAGTTGTCTAAATATTTTAAAACTGTATATATTTTCTGTGGAAGTCTCGGGATCAAACTTTTTCATTCGGTCCGAACGCAATGATACGATGTCAACATAACATACTGTATGTATTTATACTTCCATGCACCTGCTCTCTCAGACATCACAGTTCATCAGCTCTGTCTTCACAGGCTATGCGGAGTTGTAGACAAACAGTCACCGACTGCCACAAACAAACATCAGCACCTTTTACAGTTCCTTCTGAACCAAAACAATGAGCTTATGCTGCGTTCACGCCATGTCTTAACCGTAATTACGAGATGGCAACCCGTGACGTTCTACCCGGAGCTGTTCATGTCCTCAGACTTGGATTTATGCGTTTACATGTCAACTCCATCAACGCTGAAATGAATCTGCAGCAGTCAGGTGGTACAGGTCAGCGCTCTTTAAGTTATGTTCATTATTATTATAATGTTATGTGGTTTGAGACATGAGGTAGTTTAACGACATCTCTCGTGACTCTTTTGTTTGCTCTCTGCTGTGTGTGTTCATGTGTTTAAGAGGAGGCGTGGCTTTGGAGACGCTCTGAAGGAGGGACGGGATTTCATGCTTTCAAAGCTAGTTCGCTATTGCTAGCCTTTCAGAAATTGCATACCCTGTTTTTAACTTCAGTGCAGACATTAAACATGTCAAAATATGACATGAGTGACAACAAAAATATCTATCTAAAAGGTCAAAAAACTGACGGCAAGGTTAATGAAGGCCTAATACAATTTCTCATGAAAGATACTACCAAATCATGCAAGTCAAAACCAATGACATGAAAATAACCCCTGCTTTATAAAATCCTTCAAAATGAGATGTAGAGATAACCAAGACCTTCCAAAAACCATCAAAAGAAGGTTAAAATGAGAAAAGAAATTGTGCAACTCAAAAAAGTGTAGTATACAAATATAGCACAGTGAATTATAAATGCCTTGCATGGTGCACTCAATTTGTAACTAGATATTTTGCATCTGCTTAGTATTACAGCAAAATTGAAATTTGAGCATTTCACCGGTTTCATAAGCATCAATGTGCATGACGTGGAGTCTATGGATGTGCACTGACAGATGTGCAGTGCGCTGACACCTGGTCTCCAAACGCAGACCTCTCTGAGTCGAGATGTGAATTCCACCGAGAGCCCAGCGTTGCTTTAACATGAATGAACTCACACTCGAGTCAAAGAGACAGAGCGGACGGGCTCTCCCATCCATCATCGTCATGACAAACTGACAACAGGCCTTATGAGGGACCAGAGATGCTCATGGACACGGCGGACACACACATGCGCTCCAGGAAAAGCAATAGAGGCTTGTAATGAATCTGTGCGGAAGGGAAATATGGAGAGAAAATGAATGCATTTGTTCATATTATCATTAACTGACATGTGCTGTGATAGGAATCACTACGTATACACACACACACACACACACACACACACACGAGTGCACAAGGCTGTCTGGACATGTCAACACAGTTATACTGTATGTGTGTCGGAGAGAGTGAATATATTGACACTTAAAATAGACACTTGTCTATTCTATAACATCATCCTCCATCTTCATCTGCGTTTCACAATCATTCATCAGATGGTTTGTCAAAATAAAAGACTTTCATTTTCTGCTTCTCTGTGTTTGTGTATGTGTGTGTGTGTGTGTGTGTGTGTGTGTGTGTGTGTGAGATGCACAACAGCAGTCCAGCTGTACCAAGTACCAAGCCACAAAAAGCCACACCAAAGAACACCTTTAAACTGTAAATTGCCTCTGTATTTTATGGGTGATGATTATAGAGAACGGTATAATGGATAAAATAATGGAACAGTTCCCCTAGACAAAAAATGTGAAAAATTTAAATAAAATAATTTATTATTTATCCCCCCCTCACCCCCCCCAAAAGTATTATATATAAATAAATATATAAAAATAAAATAAAAATTACTGTCATTATTTGCTTTCATGTTATTTCAAATCCATATAAAGATGAATAATTGAAGTAAATAATGACAATTTCTATTTCTGAGTGAACTATTCCTTTAATGAACTTTAAAGTCAGCATGAAACGGAAGTTCGCTAGTCATTTCTTGCCTATCGTGACGAATATCAGAGCGAAACGAGAACAAATGTGGGGCGGGACTTGATTTGATCCATGTGGAATTGATTGGATGGTTGTGGTTTGCTATTGGTGGATCTCATGTGAGTGACAGGTTGCCCCGCCCACATCACATCATCACAGAAGAGATGTTGCTGCAAGAGGGAAGGGAAATTATTTTTGATGAAAGATTAAAAGGGCACATGAATTAAAAAAAATAATAATGATGTGCACGAATAAATCATTTATGATTTATAATTTCTAATACTCCATCAGTGATTGGTTTCTGGGTGTGCAGGCATTTGCCTCCAGCTCTTTTCTCTGAGGTGTAATGAATCCAAGAATAGGATGGACACTGAAAGCAAATGTTTAAATGGTTCCATCTCAAAACATTTATTTCCTATTAAAGGACTCGAGTGAATCTCACACACACACACACGCACGCACGCACGCACGCACACACACACACACACACACACACACACACACTGAAACTGCTCATTTACCAAAACATCTCCCAGGATCCCCATCTCAAACTAACAACATGACAAACAACCAGAGGGACCAGAGATCTTTCTAAAACACACTTTATTCAGTAGAAAACAGCTATGTAAGGTCAGTCCTGCCAGTTTCTCAGATTCATGCAGACTTAGTGATGCACCAGATGCATGACAAGAGCTTTCTTAAAATAAGACGCTCCAATCTGCACGCTGCAAAATGTATATTTCATAAGAATGCACACTGACGCTCTCTCTTTACATCCCGTCTCACGCTAATTTGCACCTGACCAAAAATATCACCCAACGGCGTGAAAAGCGCAGCAAAAGCGGAGGCGCGCGGCATGATGGGACAGGACAGACATGTCGGAAAACAGCTCTGAACGCCTGACGACTCCAGATGGAGAAATACTATTCATCACTCTGTTTTCCAGGAAAATAAAGAGGGTGGAAGGTGTTTCATTTAGATTATGATTTAAAAAAAACGGCAATACTGTATCCCAGGGAGCTTTTATATGAAAGCAACAGACAGATGCTATTGAAGCAAAATAATTAAAACCATTTTCTGTAATTTTCTACGAATCTCTCTCGCCACTCATCCCTGCAGTGTGTCTCTTGGGAATGGCATGGGCAGCTAGAGCCTGCTGGGAAAAATCATTATGTATAATTACTGTGTCTCTGCATATCATTTTCATTTCAACCACAAATACAATTTCAGCTCTCATAAAACACAAAGAGGAAGCGACAGAGACAGAAAAAAAAAACGAGGCGCACATATGTTTCTGTTCTCCGGTGTTTCTCTGTCTCACAGGATAAAGTGTGTCTGAATGCTATGCTTAGAAAAACAAAACACAGCAACAGGATGAATATTTACTGCAAATATCATCTCATGGTGCTCTCAGACCAGCCAGCAACCTTTGCTATAGAGTCTGCGTGAAAATGTGGACTGGAATAGGGTTCGTAACAGTGACCACCCACTCTCTCCTGTTCATTTCTCCATAAGGATTTCATAAAAGATCGAAGCCATGAACCAAACAAACTTGCTCTGAGATGAATCACTTTAAAAGCTTTAGAATGAAGCAAAAAGTAATGAGGTACAAGAGTAGATAATGGACTATAACTGTGAACGATATATACAATTATAGCAAAATATTGCGAAATATGCAAATGTTCAAAAGTTTGGGGTCAGTACGATTTTTAAAGTCTCTTATACTCACCGAGGCTGCATTTATTTGATCAAATATATAGTAATATTATTATAATATGAAAATTTGAATATATTTTAAAATGTAATTTTTTATTCCTGTGATCAAAGCTGAATTTTCCGAATCATTACTCCAGTCTTCAGCGTCACATGATCCTTCAGAAACAACATTTCTCAACATTTCTGGGGACAGCGACAAGTTTACTTACTGGGGGAGGATTTTTCTCCATCTCTGGTAAGATATCAATCATGATGATAAGTGTGTTCATTAATTATTAGTAGTGTAACGGATAGCAGCTGATCCGTGATTCGTACGGCACTCATGTGATTCGCGGATTAACTGCTAAGTTTAACCATCGTAGAGAGAACGTTTTTAAACGTGGAAGAAGAGGCGGAAATCGGGACTCGCACAGAGCAGAGAGAGGGAGAGAGAGAGAGAGAGAGAGGGAGAGAGGGAGAGAGAGAGAGAGATAGAGAGTGATAGAGAGAGAGAGAGACAGAGAGAGAGAGAGAGAGAGAGAGAGAGAGAGAGAGAGAGACAGAAAGAGAGACACAGAGAAAGAGAGAGAGAGAGAGAGAGAGAGAGAGAGAGAGAGAGACAGAGAGCGAGAGAAAACGAAAGAAAAACAA
>FLSR01000722.1:60887-99945 GCA_900092035.1 Leuciscus waleckii
GTTGGTTGGCAATGCTACGCCACACATTGTCTTTCAAATCGTTGTCCTTGTAGTATGTGATTGGCTGAAGCCTCGGTGTGAAAGGACCTTAAGTGTGCCGAGTAAAGTGTGAGTACCATGCAGTATCTCCAGGTGCTCCCTTGAGAACCAGACCAAAAAAGTGATGTGCACCCCTGTATATAATTGTGCAGTACGCGAGTATTCAAACACAGCCACAGTGTTCAAATCAGCACATTAACCCGTCTATAGACGATTGTTAATGATCGTTAATGTCAATCTGTTTTAAGAATCGGGGCGAGACAGACACGTTCATCCAATGATGACGGGTTCCCAATTACAAATGTAAAAGTGCACAGGCATTCTGTTGTCCTGTAAGTGTGTGTGAAAGGCGGCAAACAGCCGGTCGTGTTTGTTTCGCGGGATGCACTTGCATGACCTTGACCTCTTTTGAAGGAGCTTATGCATATTAAAGGAGTAAGGGGAACAAATTAAAAAACATACACACACACTTTTGTTCCCTGGTAGAGACTCTCATTTCTTGCCCTGAACTCGACAAGCATCAAAGCAGAACAAATGTGGGCTAATTATATCCAAAATAAAATGAATGCTACCATGAACAATTCCCCATTGCTCCGCTCACAGGACACACACACACACACGGCTCATTCTCAGGGCTTAAAGGATCATGCAAGCTGTGGTTACATGGCAAAGTGTTTAATGAGAGCGTTAAACATGTCAGCCATCTGTCCTGCAAGGCTCAACCACGTCAACCGATGCTATCGCTGATTTCATTCGAGTCTTTCATGCAAATCGCCTCACAAAAGCCAACGTTTCACTGGCAGGCCGACTGGGACAGGGGCGGATCCTCAGTCATCCGCGGCTTATAACATCGGGACTTTTGTTGCGTGGAAGTCATGCACTGAATATTCCATCAGCCTATTGCTGTTAATTTGTATGCAATTATGATAAAACTCCTCATTCCGTGTGGCTGATAAGCATCTCTTTGCAAATGGGAGGAAAAGTGAGTGAAAGTGAAATGTGGATGAAGGGAACGCCGTTGAGAGATTTACTAATGAGGGTTTCTCCGGTCTCTCTGGACTGATGTGGTTGATCCCTAATGGAAAGCAAATTGAAAATCAGTGGTTCTGTCGGGGGCTGCGTTAACCTCTGGGTCCACGTGCACATACACACTCCAGTCTCGCTGAAATCAACAGTCCCATCAGGGATGATGGTAACGCCGGGAAAGCAGGGTGCTGTGGTGATCGAACCTTTTTACACACAACGATTGCCTCAAATTATTGTTGTTCAACATTCACGGCAGGTTAAAACATCACAAACTGAGTAGCATTAGAAAGATTAAAGATTCCAGCTTCGATATTTTACTGAGTTTATGATAAAACTCGGTTGCAGTGACATTAATTTCTTAACTTATGTCAGGATCGCAAAATAATCAATCAGTAATTTTGATATTTTGAATAGAATAACAACATTTTGTTACTGCCGCAGTTTGTTTGTGTTCACATAGTTTCACTGGGTATATAGTCCAAAAATGCTCATACCTGGACAAATATTCATTATATTTACATATGTTTACTTCATATTTCTTTAGACAATCATCATTTCTATGAATTTTCCAACGATTTACACGATCTGACGGGCATTAGCAGTTTCCAGCACTGTCTGTCTGTGTTTACTTCAGGATTCCAGGTCCACACAACAAAACACACACAAATGCTAAACAAAATAGCCCAATTACGTTATATTAACATTTTCCCAGCCATTGATGGAAAAGTCCTTCATTTGTGAGAAAATGTATGCAATATTCCGTCTTTCCACTGTTATACGGTAGGGGGCGCTATTACGTATATCTTCTGAAAGAGTACAGAATCTCCTGATCAAAACACAGGAGAAGAAGAAGCATAATGTGAAATGCTACATGTAGAATTATAGATATCCATATAAGGCTAGATGTCTTAAGGCGGAGTCTCGAACGGCATCACCGGCGGCCATCTTGTCACAGGGAAGCTTTCTGGTGAGCTCTGTGGTATCTGAAGTAAGGTGAGTGATCAGCACGAACACAAATCCTCTTATCTCGCTGAAATCTTGACGGATTTACAAACGGTTTGGTTTCTTACAAACGTTATTAACGTGGCTATAATTCTGAACGCTGGAACATGTTGAAATTGCAGATTTTCTTAATTATTCATATGTATGCAGTGTCATAACTACATCTCTGACGTTTATAACAAACCAAACCGTTTGAAAATCGGTAGAAAATTGAGCAAGTTATGGTTATTTAAAAGTACATGCACCATTAAAACACAATGTTACGAGTGAGCGAGCTCCCTGTGGAAAGATGGCCGCCGTGTGCGGACGTCGACCTCCATTGGCCAGCAGCGCGCACTAGACATCTAGCCTTTATTATATGATATCTATGTATAGAATGATGTCATATGTAACCATATGCATATGTAAAATAACGTGATATTTGACATTATACAGCACATAAATCAAAACTGCCTAATGTTACTGCATGAAATGTGGACTCGATCTACTCCATCTGTGTTTTGATCATCATTCTGAATCTGATCTGGATGTAGTCTTTGACAAAAACGTGATTTTCTCAGCTGTTAGGGTTAGGCTCAAAATGTAGCTTTTTTTATGAAACTTACCCACATTTAAATGTTGTTAAAAAAATACGCATGAAGCTAGAATGAAAGCAAAGGCTCTGTTCTTTGATATATTGCATGTTCAGATATTCATACAACAAAATATTCTGGGGGCCATAATATTTTTGTGAAAATGATCAAAAACGCTGGCGATGGCTTTTTAAAAAAAGCTGGTGAGGAAAGAGTTAAATATAAAACGTTTGTTATCTTTATATTTAATATATTTTCTCAAAAATGTTTTTTTTTGCAGCGCAACTTGTTATATGAAATGCAGGAGGATGAGAAGAAAAAGGGAGGAATACAAAAACACAACTCGTGTTCCTTTTGAAAAACGGCATTGGTCATGTGAGGAAAGTCAGAATGAAAGAGAAGGATGTGAGAGCTGGTCTTTAATGGGATGAACACACTCATTCCTCATTTACATGAGCAGTCGCTCTGAACATAAAGCTTCAGTCGTGAAGTCCTGCAGTCAGGCCAGCGAACCCAATTAACAACAGCCAGACAAAGACACAAAGAGAAACACAGAAATACAAAGAGAGACAATTAATGGCATTCTGATAGCCATTAGAAATGACTGGATTCATAATTTAAGAGAATTTCGTTGTTTTCCCTTCCCTGCAGTGTGATGTGATGTGTTAATTGAAAGCGGGCAGCTGTTATGTGTGTTTATATGAGCGTTGCTGTAGTGTTTTGCGGTTGGGGATGACAGTGTGCCTTTTCCCTGGATCTGGGATGCGCAATGGAGTCATTGATAAACCTCTGAGGAATTCTCTCCTTCTTTCAGTCCTCCATTTCATTCTTTCCCTATTCCCTATTTTTTTCTCTGGAAGTTCTCACTATGCCGGTGGAGTATTTTCATGTATCCATTTCCTTTAATTCAGTAGCTTTATCACAGAAACACACCAGCAGGGACTCATTTTCATCAATAATGCAGCTAAAGTGCCTCGATTTTTCCTGAGCTTACACAAATCACCTGTGCTGTCATGTTGCTGCACTCGCCAAGTATGAGTAATAAGCTACTTCAGATCCACGCATGTGTGTGTGTGTGTTGTGTGTGTGTGTGTTCTGCATGCTGACCTATATTTAGAGGAAACCGTGAGGCATGCGCTGATTAAATAATTTTGGAGAAAGTGAGCAGAGAGATGTATACAAAACACGGTGTGTATCTGCAGTCAGGCCGGGAAACATTTGACGCTGCGCAGTCATTTCTTTCTTAATGCATTTTGCATTCCATCTTTATTTTTGTATTATACTATTAATAGTACTACATATGGAAGCCATTTCAGCCACACGGAAAAATTACCCATAAAATCATAATTACGACATAAAAGCTCAGAATTACAAGATACCAAGCCAAAATTATGAGATAAAAGTCAAAATTATTACATACAAAGCTGAAATTATGACAAAAAATGTGCCTTTCTATGACTTTTAATCTCTTTATTATGATTTAGTGTGTCAATTTCGACTTTTTAGCACATTAATATTACTTTGAATGTATAAAATGTTACTTTTTATGTCATACTTATTATTATGAGGTGGAAATGGACATAATTAACGTCCATTTCATAATTAATTCGAAAACAGAATTGTGCTTGTATCATATTTGTTATAGATGGTTTTACCGAAAAATATCGTAGATTCTACGTTATATTAAATAACGTGAAATTACGTTATCTCTAATCATTTCGGATAGCTATATGCTATGCTACTATCTAAGCTAACTAAAAAAAACACTAAGAACGAGAAATGTTTAATTTCGCAGTCTATAGCTTTGGTTATATACTAGTATATGAAACATACAAGTTTAAAGACCAGAGCTTCTCTGTGATTTTAGTCCCATCCGAATGTGCATCTCAGTGATCATCACGGACAATGTCAGTAAAGATTACGGCGACTTCCACCTTCAGTAAAAAGGTCCGGAAAAATGACCTCAGGTGATACTAACCCCGTGCGAATAGACCCGCTGTAAACATGTACGTAAATATTTCATCATTTCCTGTTTATAAGTAGTTTTCCACGGGTTTTTTCCAAGTATGGAGCGGCTTGAAAAGGCATTGTTGCGTTCGAACGCTGGAACGAGTCTGTGGCAAAACTCAAGTGTTTTGCACACACCATTGAGATCAGATAGAAGATTGAAGCACTTGTTAGAGGCACTAAACATCTTTTAGTGTTAGCTAAGAGCCTATTACCAACACAATCCAATCTGAAGTTAATTAATACATCGTTCGACCGGACATAACTGTTTTATATATAAATAGGTTATATGTGTTTGCGCACGTGATATCAGGAAGCAGCGTAAGACACACATGACGACAGGAGTGACGGCGATGCGCAAATAGAGTCCACTTCTGCTAGTTGTACTGAGATATCTTATCCCGTGCGAATTGGCCTTTAATATTACAGACGTCCTGTGGTAAAATTACATTACTCCATCTACCCTTGTAGAGTTAATCCCATCCGAATAGGGCTTATAGTTCTATTATTAAAGGAACACTGTGAAAATATCATGAATCCACCTTCCAAACCGTGTTTTTGTCTTATCCTGAATCACAACGGTACGCCTATAATATGTTTATTTTTTGACTGTTTTAGACTGAGCGGGACTGATGCGGAGTAGACCAGAACCTGGGTGACCCGTCATCACATAAACAAAGAGAAGTAGTTCCGGCGACAATGTTCTTTTGCAAGATGCATAGAGCCAGAGCCTAGTGTACCTTTAACACAACTCGCATATAAACGCCCAAAATTCTTCGAGAGTTCTCGGCTGAATTGTTTAATTGCATTAAATCTCACTGCATCAGCTCACAGATACGAGGGGGGTCATCCAACAAGGGACCGTCCCGCGCAGGTATGCATGAGAAACACACAGCACAGTTGCCTGGCCCAGTTTGTTAACGCTCCACTCTAAGGTCGAGCGCGCCGTCGTGGCGTATCTGTAGCGGAAGGAAGAAGAGAGGTCATTACATAAGCGTCTAGACATCAATGACAGTTCAAAGGATTCATTGCAGCAAAAAGTTAATTAGCCAGTGATTCCACCCCGCATATTCTCATCAGCTCCTCTCCACCTCGGTCTTTCATCTCGTGGCTTTGAAGCACACGGGCCCGTTCCAATGCCGTGCGGGATTGTGGCTCCCGCTTTCCGGTGACACACTTGCACAACAGAAGTGCTTTTCAGGCGAGAGATCTGAGACGACGGTGAGCTAAACCTCTGAGCTATTTCAATGTGTTATTTTAGATTTAAGTATTTCAGGAGTTATGTAAGGTAATGAAGACAGGCTTTGGGGACTGGTTCAACGTATTACACAGAAAGAATCTCTGACAAAATACGTCAGTTTAGACTAAAAGGGACGGTTCGACTAAAAATGAACATTTCGTCATTCATCTCATTCATGCCTTTCCGAAATTGTGATATTTTTTTTCTTCTTCTGTGGAACATAAAGGAGACAAATGTATGGAAGCTTGTTTCCGCCACAAAATAAAACAATTTAAAAGATAATTGCGACTTTCTACCTCACAATTGCGAGTTTATATCTCACAATTCTGACTTTATAACATGCAATTGCAAGTTTATATCACGCAATTCTGAGAGAAAAAAAGTCAGAATTGTGAGAAGTCACAATTACCTTTTTAATTTTTTATTCTGTGGCGGAAACAAGCTTCCATCAAAAAACACCATATAATCAAAAGTTATGAAGTTATAAAGTCTGTAGTGATATGATACAAACAGGTAAAGCCCTAGGTAAAGTCAATAAGACTTTTCCAAAAAGAAATTAGATTATTAAGATTTCTATTTCAAATAAACGCTGTTCTTCTGAACTTTCTATTTATTTTGTTCCCACAAAAATGTTTTTTTGTTTTTTTATTATGGAGCTCAACTGTTTACAACATAGATAAAAAATAATAAGAAACAAGACCAGCTGAACATTACTCACTTTATCTTAATAATTTTTTATTTTATTTTTTTTTTTAAACCAGGGTTAAATGGTGAATCTCTACAATGTCTCAAACTGTTCTCAGATCTGTCAAGATACCAAAATGTCAATCAAAAGTGAACTCAATATGAACTTAAACATTTCTCATCCAAAAATCTGAACTGTTCTATGTTCATTTTATAGCGCTACGCTCTTACTGCATGCCAACAAATTTATATTGAACTATTAGTTTTCCACACACCATTCAGATCAGAGAGAAGATCGACAGCACTTGTTAGAGGCACGAAACATCTTTTAGCGTTAGGTAAGTGCCTATTACCAACACAATCCAATCTGAAGTTAATTAATACATCGTTCGACCGGACATAACTGTTTTATATATATAAATATAGGTTATATGTGTTTGCGCACATGATATCAGGAAGCAGCGTAACACACGCATGACGACAGGAGTGACGATGATGCGCAAATCGAGTTCTCTGTTCACTATTGCTCATACATATATAGGGTTACATCTCAAGGCTGGAATACACTACATGACTTTTAAAATCTGAACAGATTTTAAAAACTAGGCATCACACACTCACCGAGGCTAGTAGCCCGGCCCGTTTAAAGCCCTTTCATGTGAACTTTCATTAGGGAAAGACGCTCTTCAACCAGAGGAACGGTCCTCCTGGTGTGACATCACCTGTTTTGTCCCTCAGCTGTACCTGATCAACTCGCCGGTGGTCCGGGCCGAGAACCTGCGCTTTAAAGAGGAGGGCGTGCGAGACGTGCTGAAGGACGTGTTCCTGCCCTGGTACAACGCCTACCGGTTCCTGGTGCAGAACCTCCAGAGACTGCAGACGGTACGGCTCTCGGATCACAGCACAGCTGTTTCCAACATTGATAATAAATAAGAAATGTTTCTTGAACACACATGCTCTTTGATGAGGCTCTGCAACTCCAAGGCTTTAAGAAGCCAGTCTAATGCACTGCACCATCTTATGTATTCTAAAATAAATCTGTATATAGATAAATGGTTTCTGAAACTTGCCAAGGCAGACAGGTCACATGACATGCCAGTGGCGGCTCCTGCCAGCCAGCTGAAGATTGAACCCCTACTGAATAAAATTGTACAATATATTCACATAGAAAACAGTTATTTAAAATTGTAATAATATTTCTGATTTTTTAATGTTTTTTTTTTATCAAATAAATGCAGCCTTGGTGAGCATAAAATATACATGCAAAGGGGTTGAAATGCTTACATTTTTACAATTATCCTAACATATCAGAAAAAGATCTTCAAGTGAAGGATCATAGGGTTCATCTGTCAAAAAGTTTGGGATTCCTGATGTAGTTGGTGCTTGAATTCAGCATTGACGTGTCGTATTTAAATTCAATGGAGATTTGACAACTAGAAGTGAAGAAAAAATCTTTTATTTTATTATTTTATCTGCTTACTATTTGAAAAGTATCTGACTGGGCCATGATCGTTTTCCCCTCATTAGGAGGAGGGCATCGAGTTCCTGTACAACGAGAGGACAGCCATCGTGAGCGAGAACATCATGGACAAATGGATCCAGTCCTTCACCCAGTCACTCATTCAGTTCTTCAGAGATGAGATGGGAGGTGAGCATCTGATGAACTCCTGCACTTGAAGTGATTTGTCAGCAAGGACGGTCTGAAATAGACGTGTGCTCGTGTTTCCAGCCTACAGACTCTATACGGTGTTCCCAGACTGTCAAGTTCGTGGATATGCTCACTAACTGGTACGTGAGGACGAACCGCAGGCGTCTGAAGGTAGGCAAGATTCGACTCGCACACAATCTCAGAAAACCTGTCAGAAATGTCCCAGTCATGTTTCATATTTATCAAGAGAAAGAAATACGAAAATATATTTTTCCTGAGCCTTGCGCTTGCTTGTGACCCTTGGGCTAGAAGTGACCCAGATTGAATTAAAGCTCAGATCAATACACATATTCCATCCCTGAATGTCATTATTCATCCATTGAGCAAAACACACTTAGATTAATCTGTATTGAAAGGAAAGAGGAGGGAAGGAAGGAAGGAAAAAAAAGAAAGAAAGAAAGAAAGAAAGAAAGAAAGAAAATAATGAAGGAAAGAGGGGAAAACAAGAAGGAAGTAAAGGAGGAAGGTAGGAGGGTAGGAGAAGGAAGGAAGGAGGGCAAAAAAGAAAGAAGGAAAGAAAGAAGGAAGGAAGGAAAGAAAGAAAAAAAAGAAGGTAGGAGGGAAAGGAGGAAGGAAGGAGGGGAATGAGGAAAGGGGGAAAAAAGAAGGAAGGAAGGAAAGAAAGGAAGGTAAATGGGAAAGTATGAGGGAAGGAAGGTAGGAGAGAAGGAAGTAAGGAAAAAAGGAATGAGGACAAAAAAAGAAGGAAAGAAAGAAAACACATGAACTAAGGTATTAGTAAACTATCATAGGAGGTTTAAACACATTTGAGTGATGCTGAGACTATGAAGTTGGTTTGGCTAATTTCTTTACACATTCACACACAAAATAATGAAATACCCAGAAGAGTGAGTATTCTGTGGAGACTCTTCATAACCGCAGATAAACATTCCCTGTTAGTCCGTTCTGACATTCTTTTATTCCCATGCTGCGTCTGTTTTCCTCAGATCTCACCAGACATTCTCAATATAAACTAATAAAGATGGAATAGAAAAAAATGGATATTTTACTCCCTCCCAACAACACACACAAAATGTATATGAATGACAATATAGAATATAGAAGAAAAAACTTAATTTTGACAGGTTTTGTGAGATTTTCTCGAACTTTTCCATACTAAAAACTGTACTGATTTTGTGAGAACATTGTTAGATCTCATCATTACCAATTATGATAAATAAGAATGTTACTCACTTGTATTGAGGACAATTGCTTTCTTTAAAAAGGAGGTGTGCACCAGGTGTTCGTCCTGAGCCCGTTTGCGTTCTCTAATACGGAGGAAACTCTGGATAATCAGCATCAAATCTGGACTTTATTTCTCTCTTCAGTTTTTCCTGCTCAGTCTGTGTGTGTTCATCTCTCACTCCTGTACAGTGTCTCTGTACGTTCTGTTGTAAACGGAGATCTGTGGTCTCAGGAAAGCCTCTCATTATGAGTCCTAATCATAAATACAGTGCATGTTCACAATAATAAATAAAATAATGATTTAAACTATGTTTTACATCTGATATACACATTTACATCAAACATGCCATTCTTATTAATGGAGTTACGCACTTAAATGACATGAAATTATTACAGAGAAGTTACAAAAAACTTTATATTCTAATAAATAGAAATATTTGTAGTGTAGCGATGCACTTTTAATTTTGAATTTTGAATATTAACTTTCAGGCGCACGTGCACTTTTAATAAGGATCGTACGCACAGATTAATAAATGAGAGCCAGGACCTGCAGGCTCAGACGTGATGCTTGATGTTGTGACACTGCAGTGTTGTGTGTGTTTAAGAGCGGAGGAGTCAGCAGTGCTTGCAGCTGTTATCCTCTCTCTCTCTCTCTCTCTGTGTGTGTGTGTGTGTGTGTGTGTTCAGTGTTGACAGGCTGCTGTTACTGAAGATGCTTCGCTGCTGCAGTGTTGGTGTGTTCAGTGTTGATGTGTGTGTGTGTGTGTGTGTTCAAGGTTGATGGTGGGTGTGTGTGTGTGTGTGTGTGTGTGTTCAAGGTTGATGGTGGGTGTGTGTGTGTGTGTGTGTGTGTGTGTTCAAGGTTGATGGTGGGTGTGTGTGTGTGTGTGTGTGTGTGTGTTCAAGGTTGATGGTGGGTGTGTGTGTGTGTGTGTGTGTGTGTGTTCAAGGTTGATGGTGGGTGTGTGTGTGTGTGTGTGTGTGTGTGTTCAGTGTTGATGATGTGTGTGTGTGTGTGTGTGTGTGTGTGTTCAGTGTTGATGATGTGTGTGTGTGTTAGAGTAAATAAACTCTATCAAAAAGTTGATTGCCACTTTTAACTTATAAAATGTCTCTTTTTCTGGTCACCAGCCCTGAAATTTAAAGTCATGCAACACTAGATGGCGCAGGCTCATTAGTCCTTAACCCAGTCTGCTTGCCATCACATCACTCTCTATAGGGCACAGCTGATTGGTTCCCACTGAATTGGTAGCCAATGAGCTTCCTGCTCAACATTCAAATTCTTGCCTACTGTTTGCTGAAACCCTCCACTTTCCCCAGCTGTTTAGATCAGTTACAGGGGTGATTCATGTATGCTTGTACAGCAGCAGCAGCAGCATGTCTTGCTTGCTCATAGCAGCATGTCATGTGTATTGGCAGTGGCAAGTTCAGTACTTGTTCTTCAGCAGCAGAAGCGTAGCAGATCTATCCCACCCAAACCAAACACATAACCATGCCAAACTCTCCGAGAGTTGTCATGACACAACTTTGCACGATTTTCAGAAGCCAAATATGTAACACTGCCGAAAGATCATCTAAAATAAACCTGGGTTGGTGATCACTCTGCAATTCCCTTTGCCAAAAAGAAGCAGTGAAATGTCAATGCGTGTTCGTTGCGTACAGCGCAAGTGAAGACAGATAAAATGCAGTGGCATAATGTTGGCCAGATCCTATCACAGCAGGAGAATATTACAGACAGAAGGCTAGAGAAGTCAGAACAGAAGGGCTGAGACACAAACACCTACAGCACCTCATCTATAACTCAGATATATGAGCCGTCTAACACAACGAACGACAGCTACACCTCGCCGTACAAAAAACCTGCAACACTCATGACGTCATTGACCTTACTGGCCTTACTGGATGTTGCGCTGAATTGCATGATGCGAATGTTCATCAACATGACTGTTCCAAGTGTCTTGGAAATTCTTAAATGGGTTGGAACCAATTAAAGCAAATTAATATTTTGCACTGTATGCTGTTGCAGCAAACCCAAAATCCATCTATTACAGTAATAAAAAAAGGCACTTACTTGCATTGTGTAAAACATTACTCATTTACAGGTGTATATTATAAATTAGAAACTATTTGTTGCATGTAAAGAAAACATTCACATGATTTATTTAGCATTTTTGAGAGGCGGACAGTGAAAAAGTAGGCAGGACAAAAAAAAAGCTCCTTATTATTCCTGCTGATCGCTATACACTCAGTGTGTTAAAATTTAACACATTACCATCTATAATGCAACACACAAGTCAGCACTGCAGTAAGCAAGATAACATACATGATGCAATTCAATGAAAGGAATACAACCTAGATAAATTGACAGTATAATTTAAAATGACGAGATACTTGCTATATACCTTTTAAAAGAAATGTTACTGGTTTACATTTATTGTAAAGCAGTAACAGTGCACATTATTTCAAAGTTAAACCCCCCCTTATAATATTGTAATCACTGTTATAATTCAGTCTGCCTTTGGAATGATTTTCCTTTCGCCTCAAGGCTTCACGGACAGGGAAATGATAACCAAATATCTACTTACTCATTATTTTAGACTGTTGTAGGTAATGCAGCCTGTTGTATTTCATTAAAGCTGTAGTCCGTAACTTTTTTGGGTTAAAAATTACCAAAATAAATTTTTGAGCAAGTACATAACCAGCCAGGCAAAAGGCTTCGGACTTCGGAGTGGCTTACAGAAAAAAAGAGACTGCAACCGGGCCCATGCAAAAACAAGGATAAATATCGGAAGGGCTTTAGAAAGGTGGCGTGAACTCCGTGTTTTGAAGCGGTTCAAAATGGACGCATGGCAGCTTTTTTTCTGCTGGTCAGAACAAAAGTGGATGTTACTTACTTGTTCAGACGACATTTTACGGTAAAAATTCTTATGTTGGTCATACTTCCAAAAAGTAGAATCTGTGATTGTGAATGCCAGTATCCACACCGGCGCGGCGACTGACAGCCGCACATTCCCCTCAAAACATTGGATTCTTCCGCGCTGTGCCGTGCCGAGACACAACCCACGTGAAGCTGATAATTCCGCGAATAACTGCAGTTGCAGATTTTGAACAGAGATGGCGACAAAGAGGAAAAACTACGGACTGCAGCTTTAAATAAAATGTAAATGTTAAACTACTGTTGAAAAGAATCAGTAATATTGTGAAATATTATTACAATTTAGAATAACAGTTTTTCTATTTGAATTTATTTTAAAATTAAATTTATTCCTGTGATGCAAAGCGGAATTTATACTCCAGTCTTCAGTGTCACATGATCCTTCAGAAATCATTCTAATAGATGATTTGCTGCTCAAGAAACATTTCTGATTATTATTTCAGTGCTGAATATTTCAGTGTACCCCATATTTTATGGAAAAGCTTGATTAATAGAAAGTTTAGACATCTTTTGTAACATTAGAATCATCTTTTTGTCACTTTTGATCAATTTAATGCGCATTTGCTGTAGAAAAAAAGTATTAATTTCTTTAAACTTTTGAACAGTTGTGTTAAGTCTTTTCAATGTAATGTTAGGTAACAAAGAGGTTTAAAAAGACCAGTGGTAAATCTATGAAATCATGGTCAGTGTTCAGAGAAGCAGACCACAACCGTTCGACTGAAGTACACAGCGATGGCCGTTCCATTAAGACTGTATTGGTTTCTTGAAAGAGCAAGCTATAACCAGTCTAAACCAACATTTACGTTTCACTCAGCTAGTTCTGTCCAATTCAATACATCACGAGCCAATTAACATAAAAAACCAAATCTATGATGCAGACTATAATACAATCATGATGTAGAATTAGCTACAGTTTGCATCATTAACAGAACATAGCACAGCAAATCTTTCCATGCGAACACAAAAGCTAATGTTCAATCTAGTGACCCTTAAAGAGTGGAACAAAATGTCAGAGTTTAACAAGCGTAGAACAAATATCCATCCTCGTTTGTGTGTGCCGTGATCATGAGATTTTAATGGCGGTTCTTTGAGGTGTAAGATCATCTCTGCAGCACGACCCCGAATGACACCGAAGAGTTACCAGACGTCTGGATAGTGTAACTTCCAGTGGTAACACTTTATTTTAAGGTGAGATTGTTACAGTGTAATTATATATTTAAGTACTGAGTAATATTAAGCAACTACATGTACTAACTATAGGGTTAGGGTAGGATTAGGTATTGTTTGAGGGTTAGTTGCATGTAATTGTACATAATTTACTGTTATTTTATGGTAAGTACATGTAACATATGTAACAAGGACACCGTAAAATAAAGTGTTACCAAATAAAGTGTAACCCTTCCAGTTTATTAGCCTGAGCTTTCTATAAATAAAGACTACACTGACATTGCAGCGATTTATTGCTTTTTTTTAATGTCATGACTCATGAGACACTAGCAGAAGGGCAGACATTTTCCTTTTTTTTTCATTTTGTCAAATGTTTTTTTAAATCCATTTGTCAAATGGGTAAAAAAAAATACAAAAATGGCATTTGACAATTCACTCATTAGGCAACCAATCAACGTTCAACTTAATGTTAAGAGCCACTCCCTCTCCCACATGCTAAAGTAGATACTGATAACTGATTTGTTCATTTTATTTGTCCCAGTCCATACAGCTTGCCCATCCATCATGTGCACTACCCACCAGGTTACTCTAGCATGTTCTGAGTTTTTTTATTATGGTCATCTGTCACCCTATGCAGATTGACCCTGGTTGAGTCCATCGTGTCTTTCTTTCTCTCTCTGTACAGCCTTTGGAGCCAGAGAAACCTGCGTCACCCGTCCCAACAAAGCACTCGCTAAAATATGAATCACAAGGAATGCGGAGAAAAGAAAAATGGAGGATTTGAAAAAGAGAACGCACCACGCTGAGATTTTGATGAGGGTTTTCAAGCTGCCTATTTAGCTTTCTAAGACGATTACTATTTCTGTGGCGCAGAGGAGTTTCGCGATGGCTCCCAAACGCACTGTAAAACTCTGTAATGTCTCTCCCCTCCTCTAGCATCCATTTTCCTCTGTTCTTCTCACATCTATTACTGCTTCTCCCCAAAAAAAACCATTACCAACTCATGGACAGCTGTGATAGGTGGCCCTATTTTCCTCTGTATACCTCGGGGATCCATAGCACGGGGTCCTACGCGGGCCGACGAGAGCCAAAGCACGTCCCGCATTGGCCGAGAGCAGGCCAAAGGCACGTCTCTGAGAGCGCACAGACCATTTGCTTTGATTGTAGATCAATAGCTAAGAAAATGAAGGTTTTCTTTATTACGGCCATAATGTGTCAGGTCATCTGTTTGGTGACTCCGCTAATAACCGAAGCCAGAGCTCTCGGCTCATATCATCTTAAACGTCATCCATCACGCGGGCCAAACCAGACACACACCGCTGCCCGCGTGCAAACCCATCTACAGGACCTGGACAATGACCTGCCAATGGAATCAATTAATACGTGGACAAATGATCATGTAGGAAAAGTATCTGAGGGTCAGCATATTATTACTGTTACGAATGCTCATACTCAGCGTTAGTGATACAAACAATCCCGTAACACTGCGCTGAATGGGCTCTTTTGACTTAAACTGAAGCAACCACCTAGCAATCCCCCAAAACCCCTTAAAAGGGACATGACATGGATTTTGTATTATTTTAATATGTTCCTTGAGGTTCACTTATAATGTGAATAAAACAAAATAAAAAAAAAATTATCCTTAACTCATTTTCACGCTTCCATTTGTCAAAAGATCAAAAGGTCAAAGATCAAGGCAAATTTGATTTCTCATGTCGTGACCCTTTCAACAACCACACACAACACTCTAGCATCATAGTAGCAAACACTACATATTATTTACTTTCATTTGAATGTCACTCTAAAGATGAAACAATTATATGACAGGAAATGTGTAGTGTTAAGATTACTAAATAATTCTCAAATGACAATAATATTGAGACTACTATACAGTAGTTTTTATTTAATATTTTGAATTAATTTAAATTTAAATATTTTTCTGCTTTCATTTTAATTTTACTTAAAGTTTTAGCATTTTTGAATGTCTATGTCAATATAGTTTTTAGTATTTTTTTTATATTAATTTAGTCATTTTTGTACATCAAGTTAAACTAAACACAAATTAGAAATAAGCTTAATAAAAAAAAAAATTAATCTCAGTTAACATTTATTTTATTTCACGTAAAAAACGTGTTTTTTAATGGTTTTAGTTTTAGTTTTAGATAACTATAATAGTATCTCAATGAAAATAAAATAACACTGGTTACTACTAATATACTAAACGGCTGTTTTTTTTTTTAAGTTTATTTGACCTATTTTGAACAGCTTTGGTAATAAATATAAGTTTTTGTCAATCCAAAATTGAGAAATAGGAAAAAGAATGACAGAGAGAGAAGACAGGTGAATAAGTACAGTGATTAAAATGTATTCTGAGCTTGCTGAACTGGACATAAATGATGTAGCAGCCAGTCAGAAAGACTGAACTTCAAAGAGAGAGAAGGAGGGAGGGATGGGGGTTGGGTTTTCATAGAGAGACTCATTTAGCATCATTCTCTCAGAGCTTTGAGGGACAGGACTCAACCGGCTTCACATCTCACACCCAACCACTTTAATAACACGAGAAAATGAAACACATGAGAGGAGTGAGAGAGAGAGAGAGTGGCTCTGTTCTGAAAGACATCGACAGCATTTCAATGCTTTATAGACCTGAGAGCTAGGCAGCAAAGTGATGCTGTCTTCTAAAGTACGTTCTTTTGTCCAAAATTGAGGTATTATCCCAGAATGCATTGGGGGAAAAGGCCATTCAAGATTGCATGTGAGAGAAATGTTGACTATAAATATACTCTAATTTACAATAATTATAAAAATATTGATTAAACAGGCTTGTTTAGCCAATAATTGATAGCCTGCGTCAGCATCACGCTGCTCTATCGGAAGCACTTGTCTGTGTCTATAGAGCATCCAAATCAGTCACTGAAGAGGTTTCATTTACATTTATGCATCTTTAGACGCGTTTATCCAAAGCTATACTCATTATTTAACTCACTGTTTCAGTTAGGATGTGCGGTAGACAGAAAGGCAGCTCACAAGAGCTTTGTGCTTTTGTGGAAGCGCAAAGTCTCTCCTTCTGCGTGTCTGTCCTTCTCTCTCCATCTGTCTGTCTCTCAGTGGTATCAATCCTAAAGACAGCTCAGAGAATCAGAATGGCGCTCAAAACCGACAGGCAGAAAGGGTGAGGGGAGATAAGGGCTCTCCAAAACTAGGGCATAAAATCAAACATTGGGCCACGGCCAGCGAGCGCGAGAGAGAGAGAGAGAGAGAGAGAGAGAGAGAGGCTTCGTGATGAATGAGACGTTTGGTTAACGATCAGGTCAGGATGGTAAAGGTCAAATCTTTATGGGGATTTGGTATGATCGCAGAGCAGGAGGTGCAGGACACACATGACCGCTGACATTATGCTTTAACTACCAGAAGAGAAACTCAGGTTGCATCTACATTCAGATGCAATCACACACTAAATGCCAAAAATCAAAAACCCTAACCCTAAACCTAACAGTTTGCTCAAATTCTCTTGTACTTGTACCTATAATTTCTGGTCAATTTTTATTTAAAAAATTTTTTTGTGCCAAACTATTCTACAAATTAATTTGGTGTGCAAAATTTGTCCATGACTTAACATTTTTTGATACAGGTGTGTAAATGTGTTTTGCACAACCCGATCTCACGACAATTCGCTTTTACAAGGTGGCTAATTCGTACGAATTCATACGACCTCACTCGTACGAATTTGTCTAAATCATTCATATTTTACGAGTTGCCCAATTCGTATGGTTTCGTACGAATGACCTACCCCTGACCCCGCCCCCAAACCTACCCATCACTGGGATTTAGACAAATTACAAATTAGCTACCTCATACTCACTCATACGAATTCATACGAATTGGCCGTGGGATAGCGTTGGTTTTGCACGATATTTACTCCAGCAACTGTAAATTAGTTTCTTAATTTGTGATTCGTATATAGGATTTGTGCACCTGAAGTGAAGAATTTAAGAAGGTATAACTGTTTGATTGTGTTCTACATGTTTGCAACTCCTAAAAGATTTTTCTCTGTGACTTCAGATTTAATGATACACATGTGAGGCTATTCTCTACAACTACAAATTCCACCGTCACAGGTGCTCAGTTGTTTTGCATCAGGTAAACCCAGCCTGATTTGATTTCGCCCCGCAGCTCAGGCTGGAAACCTGTACATTTATCTCTGCTGCTTCCTTTACAAATTTGCGGGAGCCAATCACAAAGGCCTCATTTACACTGCAGGTCTTGATGCCGAATTCTGATTTGTTGCCTAAATCCGATTTTTTTTGACCGTCCGTTTACACGTTCTTTCAATTGTGACCTATATCCGATTCATGTGTTTACACTTGCCATATTATCTGAAGCATCGTGCATGCTTAAAGAGTTAAATTATCTTGCACAAATGGACGAACGCAAAATATGATTGATGCTAGCTCTGTGATATATGCGAAGTTCGCCAAACATCACCATGATTATGAGGCGTCGGAAGACGAAAAGTGCCATCATTGCAGCCTGTGCTCATGCTTCAGTTATTGTGTGCGAGAGAGATCTCAGGACTGGTGGGAGCATATTGTGGCGGGCTTTAACGAGAAGCAGTGGGTCTGAAATTTAGGATGAGCAAGCCAACCTTTGATATGTTGTGTCAACTTTGTCCACATTCCTCTCCAACGACAACACAACGTTTCTTCGGGCCATCCGTCCCTTTGCAGAGGCGTCAGGGTTTCTCTCGTGATTAAACCTAAGAGACATTGCCTTATGCCTCAGAAAATCCAATCAACCTGTTTACATGACAGTCGCATTGGCACATATCCGATTTATATCTGATTTATTTCCACATATGAATGAGGCCTGAAACCGATCTCGAAATATCCGAATGCATGCGTTTTTTTTCCTGTTTATACCATCATAGAACACATCTGATCTGTGTCACAAGTGAGTGAAAAATCGGAATTGGGTCACATTTCACTGACAGTGTAAACGAAGCTAAATTGGCTTATCCACCTGGCGCGCTATTGGCGGGTTTAATCCAATCCAATTCCAGAGCCGTTACGGCTCGGTCCAATTCCTTTTAACCTCTCGACGATGCTCAATGGCTTCTTTTTAGCAAACAAATCGCTCAAGTGGGTTTAAATACACAACACCCTGTGTTTTTTTGCACAACCTGCAAAGATCGCTAGATTCCATTATTACGTTTCCTGCCTGGAGTTTTCACGTCGCGCTGCAAAGTACATCACCCAGATCGCTGGTCTGGGGTGCGTTTCCCGAACAACGACGTAACTCGCTGCTTAACTACCATAGTACGATGTATCGTTGAAGAAATCAACTAGCTAGTCACAACTGTTTCCCGAAACCGTATTGTCGCAAAATGTGGTCGTTCAACCACGTTGGTTTATGACGTCACGCACGTGGTGGAGTAATAACTACTTTTAATGAATCTGTTTGAGATTGAATTAACGCTAGATGTTTTGCTATAAATTACAGACAAGACATCTGAGGACTATTTCTCATTTTTCTCAGTTATTTTGCTTCATTTCCAGATTCAATCATAGGCTCGTTCTTACATGTAGTTGTAACGATAACCAGCTGGAGTGCCCTTGAAAGCCTCCAGAGGGCACTCCACACCAGACTATCATGTTTCACTCACAAACTACATTTCCCATAACTCACTGCCCGGACTCATCACTTATCACTGATCACATTCACCTGTACCTCATTCACTGATTGCATTCACCTGTCTCATCCTGTTAGTCTGTCTATTTATACCATGTTCATTCATTCACTCACCGCGAAGTCTTGTTTAAAACGGTGCTTTAAATCTCTTGACAAACTCAAAGACTTAAATGACATTTGTATGTATTCTAAACAAAAGACACAGGTTGTACTGAATGTCAGATTGCTTATTTTGCTCAAGATAAGGATTTATGAAGTCCACATGTCATGCAATCTAGAAACTATGCTTCTAACCACAGGTCGAGTGCTGTCGTTCCAGCTACACAACTTTGCGATGCTGTTTGCGAATGTTCGCTGGAACGATGGTTTCGGGAAACACTGACACGTTGAACTATGCTGATAACGACGGAACTTGCGACCATAGTTGGCTAACGATGCTTTCGGGAAACACACCCCTGATTGGTTGAAGGACTATCCAATTGCGTACAGAGTCATTTGAACTACGCCCGTGGATCACGCCTCTTGTGCAGTAGAAATACAGATCAGACTCCCAAGACTAACATTCAATCTTAAAGATTGAGCTTGGTCTGGTGATAGCCAGACTATCATAGTTCTGTTCCTTGCACAAAACTTTGTATTGACTATTCTTTATGGTGTTTATTTTATAGGGTGGTTTTTCGTTGTCCTTTTTGGAGCTTGACAGTTGTGACAGTTTATATAAGAACAGCATTGTGCATGATTTACACAGAAGTTCATTCTGCTTGTGTGTGTCAAACAAGTAAATGTTAAAGCACAGTCAGTGAGATGTTATTTTGGGTGCAGTGCAGGTGCTGATCGAGCAAATGTCATTTCCCAGCATAGTAGATCAGTATCGAGCTGCTAATTGACCCTTTGTTAATTATAAATAATTAGTTTAAGCTAATCTGATAATGTCCTTCATCGCTGCTTTTCTGATAAGCTATTGACAGGAACTTCCCTTCCGCCCTGGACTACCCACCGATCTGCCAATATCAGTGACATCAGTTAGTGAAGACACTGTGCATCCAGAGTTTGGCTGAAGAACTACCAGAGGGCAACTGCGTGATCAACATTGTCTAATAGTCTTGTAGCATCAATAGAAAAACTCATTTATACACCTTTAAAGAGCAGCATGGAATGCTAGGGGACGTTCCAAATGAAAGTAAGCAATGGAATATTCATGAAGACTTTACTTTAGCGAAGGGTAAAATCAATGGTTAAAGTATCAAACCAGGGCCATTCAGAACGAATTTAAATTGAGGTAGCCAATTTGAATGTAAGGAAGAAAACGTGCAATTATTTGGAATTTAAAGGGGTGGTTGATTATGATTTCACGTTTCTAACTTTAGTTAGTGTGTAATGTTGCTGTTTGAGCATAAACAACATCTGCAAAGTTACGACGCTCAAAGTTCAAAGCAATGGGGGATATTTGCTTTTAAAGAAATAGTTTTTTATGGACTACAACAAACGGCTGGTAGAGACAATACAACATTCCTCCCGGGTAAGTGACATCACCAACCCTAGAATTTACATAAACCCTCCCCCGGAAACACGATTTATAGATTATCAAGACAGATATGCTAACCAATGACTAGAAGATAACTACACATAAGCTACATAAATTCACCAAATAACCATTCAGAAATGGTTGTCACATGTTGTCACTTCTTCTTGAGTCTCTCCATCTTTGTCTGACTCCGGTTTGAACATAAAAGGCTAAATGTTTTTGAAATTTTCAGGACACGAGCTCTTGAAGCTCCACCCCCTGTGCCGGGAGCAGCAGCTCATTTGTATTTAAAGGGACAGACACAAAAACGGTGCGTTTTTGCTCACCCTCAAAAAGTGACAATTTTAACATGCTATATAAAAATATCTGTGGGGTATTTTGAGCTAAAACTTCACATACACACTCTGGGGACATCATAGACTTATTTTACATCTTGTGAAAAGGGCATTATATCACCCCTTTAAACAAAAGTGACAGTAAAGATTTTTGTTACAAAGATTTCTTCTATTTCAAATCAATGCTGTTGAACATTCTTTTCATCAAAGAATCCTGAAAAAAAACTGTATCATGGTTTCTGCAAAAATATGAAGCCGTTTTCAACATTGATAAAAATCAGAAATGTTTCTTGAGCATCAAATCATCATATTAGAATGATTTCTGAAGGATCATGTAACGCTGAATACTGGAGTAATGATGCTGAAAATTCAGCTTTGATCACATGAATAAATTACATTATAACATGTATTCAAATAGAAATCAGCTATTTTAAATTGGAATCATATTTCACAATATTACTGTTTTGACTATTTTTGATTAAATAAATGCAGCCTTGGTAAACACATGAGATTTGGTTATGAATATGAACGGTAGTATATAGCGCTGGGCATTAGACGAATTTCACAATTCGGTTTTCGATTAATTGGAGCCTATCAGGTACAGTACGTGGCCAGTTTCCTTTAGGAAAAAGGTATATAAAGCTGTAAACTACAGGAAACACCAGTTGGTACATCACTATAATATTAAAGGTTCAAATTAATCTTAAATTCAGGAAGCTTCTATTAATATGCGGGGTTGAAATTTCTTTTGAATGCACACTTGTTTTTTACCTTTACAATTTGCGATCACGTGTACTCTGTGTACAGGGAGCAGTGGTACGGACCACACATTTGACAAGATAAGATGTTAAAAGATGTCAATGACGCTCAGGAACTGTTGCGCAACAAATCCTCAGACATCGTCCTGTCAGTCATCTCTCCCTACTATATTCACGTGATGTACTGTAATGTAACCGACTACAGCAGCAAGCCTAACTTGTCCCCTTTGGGGCTCCATAGAATGCGTTACTCATTTTCCATGCCTTTTCGAATTCAGAATTGGCTTCGGGCACATCACTAGCAAGCTGCTTTGGGTAGAATGAAGACTGGAGTAATGATGCTGAAAATTCAGCTTTGATCACAGAAATAATGACATTATTAAAAAAAAAAATTTTTTTTTAAAGAAAACACTCATTTAAATTGTTATAATATTTCACAATTTTACTTTTTTGATCAAATAAATGCAGCCTTGGTGTAAGTCTTCTTCCAACAACAGTAAAAATGTTTTTATTTATTTTTTTTAAATGACCATCCTTAAACTTTTGACTGATAGTGTATCTTAGAAGGCATAATTATACTGTCTACCTTCTGGAACAGCCTTCATGTGCATCTGAAATCTAATTGGTTCCTGAGGAATAAAATTTCATCACATGGGTCTCAGCCAATCAAGATCCAGCTTCTCCAAAGCCAAGTGTTGAAAGTCACTATTCTTGCCTAGATTTTGTCTATTGTAATATAGCTTAAATAATAAGGTAAACAAGTTACTATTTACATTTCTTGCATTATTTTAAAGATTTTTTTTTCGAGTTTCACCCAAACCTTCTCCACCTCTGAAATTAGGACCCCCTTTCTAATGATGTAATCAACGTCACATGGGAGGGGAAATATATTATGACAAATAATAAATAAATAGCATCATGACCTACTTTTCAACATCCCTAAGGATAAAATCCATCCCACCCTACATCACTTCCCACATTAAACCACACAGATGCAAATGCACAACGCCATGATCGTGTCAGTGAGACTGAGCTGTGTGAGCTCAGAAATGTCACATCACATTGAAAACACATCACACTAATTCACGTAAAGTGTCATCTCCTCTCTGTTTGTGGTCATGCATTTTTACACATGCGGATACATGACACGTCCGTTTGCCTGCGACCTCTTGACAAACACACAGAGAAGCTACAAAGAGAGAGACAGAGAGTTTGTGTGTGTGAGAGAAGGCTCTACTATTATATTGATTGCGCGTTCAAGCCCGCCTCACTCCTGCTTGTATATTTAAGAAAAGCAGGCCGAGCGTTGGGACCCCTGGGTCCGCCGTCACAGCAGCAGATCGAATGACTATTTTATTTACAGTCGTATGCTAATGCACTTGGCAGGAGCAGGACGAGGTCTGTGCACACATCTGCACTCAATAACCCAATCACTTTAACCAAAATGAATACCCACAACAGACAGACAGACTAGCAGCAGAGAGAATGGAGCGGACACACTCAAAATGCGTTCAGAAACAACGCAATAATATATAATTCCATATTCAGTATTACCTTGTTTTCCAGTAAGAAATATCCTACAACATGCATTTACTTGAGAAGCAAAATTTTATAAAATATTAAGACTTGTTTTCAGAGAATATACAGTATATTTTGAATGAAAAAAAAAAAAAAAAAAAGGTTTTTTTTTTTTAATTTTTTTAACAAAAATTTTTTATTATTTTTAATATTATTAGCAAACATATTTGTATTTATTGTACTAAGCAGAATCCTGGCATAATTTGCACAAATGTTTGGTTTCTATGTTTTATGGGGACATTTCATAGACATGTATATTCTGTCACCTAACCTTAACTTTCTGCATTTTTACATTTTTCTCATGGGGACAAAATAATGTCCACAAAAGGACAAAGATTTTTGGTATTACCATCCTTGTGGACACACACACACACACACACACACACACACACACACACACACACACACACACACACACACACACGTATGGGGGGATGAGTCTATTTATAAATGTCTAAAATGTATATACAAGCCTATTAAAATGATTACTTGAAATGAATTAATTATGTAAAAAATTAATTTAAAATTTAATTGACGAAGGCTTGTTTCATCCAGAGTTTTTTAACGAATCTCTTGAATGAATGATTCAATGATACATCATTCACATCAGTCACTGGTCACCACCTACTGGCATAACAATGTAATAGATACAATATTTAGTTTCAAAGGTAATTTACTGATCGCTATCGCAACAACAGGGTTAATATCCCAGTACTTAATTTTTTTGTTTTAGCAATACTGTATAGTTAAAAACACAGTTTGTGAAGCAGTTTCAAACATATACTGTAGCTTACAGGATTGCATCTCTCTCTGGGTCAGCGGTAAATATTCCGGTGTGCTCGTAATTTCAAAGGTTAAATAAACATACTGGAATCATTGTCAATTAGGAGTAAGATCGTGTGTGTGTTTGAATCGAGATCGCGAACTTTTAAGGTGTGTTCACACTTGTAGTTCGGTTCGCTTCGTTTGTTTGGTCCGGACCGGAAAAAAATATATAGTCCTTGTCCGCTTAGCGTTCACATCGGAATTTTTAACACCGAACCTAAAGATACCGAACCTAAAGGCATAGGGACACGTTCACAACCTGATTGGTCGGCTATTATAACTTACCGAACATCCAAACCAATGCTGTGTTCTGGGATAAATGCGCTCGTTGATGACAGCGTTCACACTTATTCAAATGAACCGCACTAACAGAGCAATTACACCAGGGTTCGTTTTAATCAAACCAAACAGTGTGAACACACCCACTCTTAATGATTAATCGTGCATGAATATGGGCCTATAACCTATGTATTATTGCATGTCATATTTGTACCAGACAAGACCTCAAAAGTAACTTTCCCAGGGCTTCCACGATCCATGTGAATATGAATGGTAACGTGTTTTTGAAATTTGTCCATATTTATTAGATGATTCAGTTCATTTAATTTGATGAAAAGTATCAATATCTCATGCAATTTTGCTTCTCAAGCTAATTTAATTTGTTTTAAGATAAATGCATTTCTTGCATTGTAGATAGATCACAAAGATCCAGCATGGAGGGGTCTCGAGACACAAGGTTTGTATCGTCAGATTTGTAGGCTAGCTGGAAACAACAGTAAAACATATTACAGATGCTTCCATAAACATTAATATGCTCAAAATGCAACACGTGCTTTCTATGATTGCTCTTTAACTGTGAAATTGTAGTTACAAAGTGCAGCAAATCAAACTATTTGCAACTTGATATAGCATCTTGCATGGTGTAAGAACCTGAAAAAAAAACTGTGCAACAACCAGAGCACATTTGTACATTTATTACAATAAAAACGTTAAAACGCTGCAAAAGGCACATGCTTTTGAGTTCAAATTCAAATTCAACCCGCAAATGTTTCCTGCGCCTGTCAATTAAAAGTGCCAAAAAATCCCATCAATGAAATAAATCTAATCAAGCACAGACAACAGAGTGAGAACACTTCCAGTCAAAGCTAATATCACCGGCACACAACGACCGAAAGAGAAAGCGAGTGCGAGAGAAAGAGAAAATAAATGAGTGTGGAGCAATGAAGTGAGGTAGAAATGAAATCTCTTTACCTCCTCGACTCTCGCTGTCAGCTGGCTTCACCTGAATAGGCCGTGTCATCTGCGGGAGAGAAGGAGAGAGAGAGAGAGGAAGAAAGAAAGGTTAATGTGGAGGTGTAGGACAGAGACAGCCAGAGGAGCGCGCCGTCTCGCTCATGGATTCACAGCTGTCAGAGACACTGAAGCTCAGAGACGTCAACTCCCAGAAGCCCATGGGGCGCGAGAGACTGCAGCCACTCACATGAGTCACTTCAGCGTCAGGCTCGTATCATCACTGCTTTGAGTTACACTGAGATGCTGCTGGTGCATGTGAGATCCGAAATCAGAAGACAAAGACATTTGAGAACTTTGCATAAGTCTCCTGAGTTTCTCTCCTGATTCAGAGATCTCAATATGAACTCAAACATTTTCATTAAACGACCTGTGGTGCGTTTCCCGTACACGATGGTAAGATGGTACGACCGTTTGATTGACGAACTTACTGTCCAATGATTCTAGGTGGTCTTGGAAATGATTGGCTGGAGTTTTCGAGTCCTGCCCGTTCCACAGATGATTAAATTGCTTAATTTTCATTTCAGTGCTTCTAACTCAGTGGCTGGAAGTGGGTTAGGAATAGGATGTCAAGTGATTTTGAAAAAATTGACAAAAAAGAGAATCACATACCCCACCTTTAAGTCCACATGTCAGTCAAACATGAAACTGCTTCTAACCACAGGTCGAGAGCTGTCGTTCAAACCACACAACTTTGCGATGCTGTTTGCGAATGTTCGTTAGAACGATGGTTTCGGGAAACACCGACTCGTTGAACTATGCTGATAACGACGGAACTTGCAACCAAAGTTGGCTAACGATGCTTTTGGGAAACTCACCCCTGAGTTGCTTTTGTTTGCTATGTTTTCCACGGTGTCAATAATCACAGTTTCAGGAGTGAGTCGGGTTTTGTACAACCTTGGAACGATCGTTTAGGGGACTCACTCCTGCAATTGCAATTTGCAGGTTTAAATGCAATTGCCATATTGTATTCCATTCCAGTTGCTACGCAGTTAACGTTTTAAACATTTATAAGCAACCAATCTATTGCACTCTAGTGCCAACTAGTCTCTCCCTATGGAGGATCCCTTTACCACTCTACAGATAAGGCGTTGTCGGGAAATTTCGTTTCGCGTTCCTACCCGAAGTGACAAAATAAAATAAAATTCTCTATCAAAATTTATAAGGAAAGCCCAGTACTTTGTTTAGGCTTGGTCTGTAGGGAATTCCAAACCTGCGCACATATATTCAAACGCACATAACTATAGAACCAATTCTAAATACGCATGTGAACGCCATCAGCGTTTCTCACAGGTTCGCGTTTAAAGTCTGTGTAGAGAGAATGGTGTCGTCTTAGCGGCCCCTAATTTAATAACAAATGATCGTTGCGACGGAAGCAAATCAATCAAAAATAACTTTAGCTTGAAAATAACTTTATTAAAGAACCGCTATAAAGCCAAAACAATCTCTGTTACCTTAAATTATACGCTTATCTCTGTGAAGCTGCTTTGAAACAATCTACGTTGTTAAAAGCGCTATATAAAGGGTTAGGGTTAGGGTTAGGGTTAGTGCACGCCCACTAAGCTAAATCATGATTTCAGTTGATTTTACTTAATCAGGCAGCCATACTGGTTTGTCCATTTCTGTCCATTTGTCCAAAGGAATTTTAGAGAAACCTAATTGCGAGTTCAACAGAGCAACCTCTGAGCAATGAGATTTCTTCTGAGTTCAGATGAGGTCTATCCCATCTGTTTAACCCTGCTTTGTTCCATCACTCCATCTCTGCGTGCACTGTTCGCTTCTTAATTTCCATCAAAACTTTTCTCTCTTCATAGCATTTTCTCCTCATTACGGTTCTCGCTTAAAGATGGATGTTTTTGAATTCGTTAGATGCCTTTTTTCCCCGAGCACAGAGGCACAAATTCATTGTGTCTTTCATGAATACGAAGCGTGTGCTGTGATGCACAGAAAGGCCCAAACACGCACATTTGCATTTGTTTAGTGTCTGATGTGAGGAGGAAGACGAGCGTGTGAAGACGACAAGAGAGAAAGACAGTCTTACACATCTAATAAGTCGACACTGAGATGTTTTGTGCGGAGCAGCTTTAAAATCTGTAATCTGATAAGGGTGAGAATGAAAGCTGATCAGATCACGACAGCATTATGCATCCTGTA
Organism: Leuciscus waleckii; assembly: GCA_900092035.1. Lineage (NCBI taxonomy): Eukaryota > Metazoa > Chordata > Actinopteri > Cypriniformes > Leuciscidae > Leuciscus > Leuciscus waleckii. Next base: position 88,606 of record FLSR01000722.1, read on the forward strand.
CGTGACTCTCCCCTCGACAACAGGAAATCACAGCACCTCCTCAAAATCAAAGCCGACGGGCCATGGACCAGGAACACGGTATATTAAACCGGGCAAACAAGCAGAGAGACTGAATGACAGAAAGAGAGAAATAGAAGTATTAAACTTCAGTGCAAAACTCATCCAGCACCATTTGTGCTCCAGGCATGAATGACTTCTCAAAATCACATAGCTGGTTGAGGCGAGGTGTGCTGTGAATTTACTAAGTGATGGGATTTATGCCCCAGCAACCAGTCAGAACACACTAGCAACCCCATGGCAACCACCCAAAACACCCTAGTGATGCCATAGCAACCCATCAGAACACATGAACAACCACACAGCAACTCCCTAGCAACCACACAGAATCTCTAGAAAACCACATAGCAATGCACTATAAAACCCTTTAGCCAAACCAATTACAACAAGCCAAAACGCCCTAGTGATGCCCTAGCAACCACTCAGAACACCCAGCAACCACATAGCAATGCACTATAAACCCTTTAGACAAACAAATTGCAACAAGCCAAAACGCCCTAGTGATGCCCTAGCAACCACTCAGAACTAGCAACCACTGAGCAATGTGCTATGAACCACTTAGACCACAGTCAGAACACCTGAACAACTGCATAGAAACACCCTGGAAATCACCAAGCACTTTGGCAAACACAGCATTTTCCTCTGTATACAAAAATTTCGTTTTGCATGTACAATAAATTCATTAAAAAGTATTATTTTAAAAAAAGCACACAAACTTACAATAAAAGAGGGACCTGGGATGCGTATATCTAGAAACCAGAATATTACAGCAATAATATAATAATCAAGCAACCTCGAGAAAACCCTAGTAATCACCTAGAACACCCACAGCAAACCGCATAGTAATGTACTATAAAACACTAAAAACACCATAGCAACCACGTGACAACCACCAAAATAACCCTAGCAACACAGAACATCCTAGCGACTACATATCAACCATCCCAAACACCTTAGCAAAGATCTAGCAACCACCCAGAAAAACTAGCAACCATATAGCAACATGGAATTAACTACATAGACCACCCTGGAAACCACCTCAAACACATGAACAAATGCATAGCAACACCCTGGGAACCACTTCAAACACATGAACAAATGCATTAGCAACACCCTGTTAACCACCTCAAACACATGAACAAATATATAACAACACACTGGGAACCACCTCAGATACATGAACAAATGCATAGCAACACCCCACATAAACAAATGCATAGCAACACCCTGGGAACCACATGGACAAATGCATAGCAACACCCTAGGAACCACCTCAAACACATGCACAAATAGCAACACCCAGTAACCACATGAATGAATCCATAGCAACACCCTGGCAACCACATAAACAAATGCATAGCAACACCCTGGGAACCACATGAACGAATGCACAACAACACCCTGGAAACAACCTAGCTCTGTGGCAAACACCACATTTTCCTCAGTAAATATAATATGCATTTTTAAAGTACAATTACTAATTAAAACTTACAACAACAGAAGAACAAAAATAAACAATTAAGAATAAAAACAATGAACATTCAACCTAATTTGCAAAAAAAAAAAATTAAACAACATTAGTTGAATGTAAAAGCAGTAGCAATTATTGGCAAGGAAAAAAGGGGAGGGCTAGGAGAGCAGGAGCGAGCTAAAGCTGTACAGTGAAAAAAATGAAGATGTACAGAGAGACGGGTACAGCAGGTGAGTTGTGTGGTTGCCCATGGCGACATCGCTGTGGCAGTGGTGATGAAAGACTCTCCTGTATGGAGTTGTCACGGCGACGGCACACAGGGGGGGTGCGTGGCAACAGGAAGCAGCGGGTGAGACGGGCCACAGTCACGTCAGGAAGTCAACATCGGCGCTAATGGGGACCTATCGCTCACTTAGGAGACGAGCCGTACAGGAGCGATGCACAATAAAACCCAGCACGCCTACGCAGATCTCAAAAAGGGTTTGATTCTCACAAAAAATTTAATAAATTCTACATCCCAAAAACAGGATTGCTATCGTTTCACTTAGGGTCCAAAATACATTTTGTGCCACACTCGCCAATGGGAGGTGAATTGAGAAAATTGAGGTGTTTTTCCTTTCCATTTACAGCACACAGCACAGGTTATGGTGTCAATGGCAGCCTCATATATTATGCAGGCTACATGTGCAAGGTCTTACTTCCCACTTCTGAAGTCGCAATTAGGAGCATTTCACATTCAAGAGCTTTGTGCATGTTACACCGCTACAATGCATGCAGTCTAGTGAATACAACATATTTCTGAGGGTGTTTACATGACAGCAATGTAACAAAAACAGAAACGTTTTTCTTTTGCGTTTTTTTGTAACACGGATCCATGAAAACGACTAAAAACGCTGTATTATGCTGCCAGGCCAGTAGATGGCGATGTCACAAGAAAAGCTATGCGCCTATAGACTGAACACGTAATACGTATGCGCATGACGTTGCCGTTGACGTTGCATCGCCCAGATACGATAGCGGTATCGATTTAAAAACTTGCACTTTGAAACCGGTTTTCAAAAGCTTGCATTTTCAGGCCCCCAAAACGCTGTTGTCGTGTAAATGAACGGAAAAAACGGATATAAAAATGTTTCCGTTTTTAATTGAAATTTATTTACCAGCGATGCTTGTTGTTTAGGTAAAGCGGTAACGCTTTAGATTACAGCCCGGAAAGTACTGCGTAATTAAAATGAAAGTACAGTATAACTTTCGGTAATTACAGTGTACCTATAAAGTACTTACGTGTAAGTATAGGGGAACAATACGTAAAGTCTTAGGAATAAAGGTGTAACAACCAGGAAAATACTGCGTAATTAAAACGAAAGTACAGTGTAACTTTTGGTAATTACAGTGTACCTATAAAGTACGTACGTGTAAGTATAGGGGAATAATATGTAAAGTTTTGGGAATAAAGCGGTAACAACCAGGAAAATAACAAATTATTTAGGCAAATGATTTAGACTGTAAGTATTTCATGTAGTTACAGGGTAAGTATGACATTGCGGGATGTAAACTAAAGTGGTGTCTCTTACCCTCTTGTTTCATGTAGTTACAGGGTAAGTACAATAAAAACACATGTACACACACAATCTGACATCACTTGGAAAACCTTTATTTGAAAAACAACTTATTTCAAAACAGATTTACAACATAGCCTATTACACTTCTTATTCTTTTTTTTTTTTTTAAATCAACTTTTCATTTCAAATACTAAAGTCCTGATAGAAAGTAGCATGTTTTGTCCTGTTTTGTTTCTCTTGCATGGCTTCCTCCTCCTCTTGGTCCTCCTCTTCTTTTTCTATCGTTCCACTGATTTGCCTAATCATAAGAAGGAGTATTTTTCTATTCTGTATTATGTATTAAAAGAAAATACAGTACACCCAGAAAAGTTCTCATAATTTACTCATCTTTTCGCTACCGACCAACTGTCACCAGCGAGTGCATGAGAGTCGGCTTGAATGGCTTCGCGTTTGCTGAAGCTTTAAGCGTCCAATGCATCCTCGCGGGAGTTTGATGTGAAACTCGCGCGAGAACTGGTGTCTCTGTTCTTCTGCATGGTTTGTTTTTCATTAGTATTATCTGTTATTGTTTGTATTTTGTTGTGAGCAATAATAGTAACTACATGAAACAAGAGGGTAAGAAGCACCACTTTAATTTACAGCCCGCAATGTCATACTTACCCTGTAACTACATGGATACTAAGTCTAAATAATTTGCCAAATAATTTGTTATTTTCCTGGTTGTTACCCCTTTATTCCCAAAACTTTACATATTATTCCCCTATACTTACAAGTAAGTACTTTATAGGTACACTGTAATTACCGAAAGCTACACTGTAATTTCATTTTAATTACGCAGTACTTTCCGGGCTGTAATCTAAAGCGTTACCGGTAAAGCTTTACATGCACACATATACGCTTTTAACTAACAAAAATCAGCTTATTGATAGAACCCGCTTTACCTGCAAACCAATAACTAACAATGCAACAAAACCATTTTTATTAGATTAAAAAAAATTATAATAATTACTTTTCACAAGTTAATCATTCATGTATCCGACTATGATTGCATTTGTTATGTGAAAATGGTTTAACGCGTTTACATGACCACACATGTTGCCGCTTTAATTAATTAATTCTTTCCCCGCCATTGATGGAATTTTCCAGTAGCACCTCAATGCAGTCCACAAGATCCAGGGGGCGGGGTTGGATCCACATCTAAGGGGTGGAGATTGGTAGGTTTAGGGGTGGAGATGGGTAGGTTTAAGGGTGGGTTTAGGGATCAGGGGGTGGAGATGGGTAGGTTTAAGGGTGGGTTTAGGGATCAGGGGGTGGAGATGGCAATATGACACTCTATTTAGTAAAAAGAATACCATGGTTCCATGATCAAACAAAAATGTTCTTATATGTCCATAAACAGGCGATACTATGGTATTTTTTGTAAGAAGAGGGTTTAATAGTTGTAACAGAACAACATTTCAGAGAACTGCTCAATAAACCACAAACTGTCCAAAAAGAAACAGCACTGAAGACTGCAATGTCTCAACCACAGACAACAATATCACAGAACAGAATCACACAGGGGACCGATTCGAACCACACACTGCCAGACATCTTGTCTACGATACATATCGTTTCACAATATATATTACAGTAACATTATCTTCAATGTACAGCCTGTTACCACCAAACTGCTCCCACGTGAAGCTGCTCGACATTTCTCAGACATGTCAGCGCTCATTATGCTTTATGGTGCTCATTTTATAATAATAAATGTCATAAAAGTGCTGTCATAAAGACAAACGATCCACCTGTCTGCACACACACATGCTATAGTAAATACATAAATCTGGATGCATATAGTGTTTATTCTCATGCTCTACTGTACTTACAGCTGCCCTGAAGAACTGATGAGTGCAGCACATTTCTGGGCAAAAACACTGACACCACATCATTTATACAGGACTTCCACTTTATGGAATCCCTGTTTACAAATGCTTTTCCTGTGAGCGAGGGATGACACACACACACACACACGCACGCACGCACGCACGCACATACACACACACACACACACACACACATTGTGTTTCATGTTTTATGGGGACTTTACATATACATCATGATTTTTATACTGTACAAACTATATATTCCATCACCTTACACTTACCCTACTCCTAAACCTACATCACAGAAAACTTTGTGCATTTTTACATTTTCAAAAAACTTTTAATTACTTTATTTTTATACCAGATTTACAAATGAGGATGTCCCTAAAGGGAGGTTTTTGGAGATTTTGGTTTCCCCTTGAATCCAGAGTTCTCGCGAGAGCACAAGTTGAATTTGCTCAGCGAGTTTACTCTGGTGTCTAGTAATGATGCTCATTAAATATGCGCTTGTATCCGAGCTGCACCAATCACATCGGATTATCTGATATAGGTGGGCCAGAGGCGAGCTAAACAGAAGACGACAGCGCTGTGACGTCGAAGTCATTAGTAAACATTGCAAGATGGCTATGGATGAACACCAGTTGTTTGAAACGGCTTTGGCCGCTACAATGAACGAGTTAGACTTGGCTTTTTATCTAAAAGAGGAACAGAAGACGCCGCTCGAGTCGTGTTTTGCCGACCGGAAGAGTCTAATCTACCAGTTAGCTCCGCTGGTAGCTAAGCGTATGGGGTTTAGTGTTGTGATTGGTCGTAGTGTTATCCAATTGGTGCAGTGAGATTTTCAAATGATGCTTGATGCCGCCCCTCGAGCTGGCCGATTTTCATTAGTCGATACCAGACCATTAATCTTTCAGATTTAGGGCTGGATTTCCAGGCTAGATTTTGGTCACTTCTGGGTACAAATTTGTTCCCAAAATATAGTTAAGTAGGTACACACACACACAGACACACACACAGACACAGACATACACAGTCACACACACACAGTCCCCACAAAGACAAGGATTTCATATATTGCCATCTTTGCCATGCGTTTAATGCGTTTACTGTACATTTAGTATCATTACTTTAGTGTAATTTACTATGAATAATCTGAACACATCTGGATAGAAATTCATGACAGTAAATGAACAGTCGATGAGCTGAATAGATCAAATTATTGATGACAGCGACGCAATCGTCACTTAAACCCCTGCCTTCGGTTATATAATGAGATGTAGCACATAGACACACACACATTAGAGCACACACACTTGGATGCACATGTACACACTCTGGTGTGAGGATGCACAGGTGAGAGTGAGTTGCGGGTCACGGCGTGGGCCGCTCATCATCGAGGGACGTCCTGTGAGCGGTGACCCCTCACGCCTGCTAGGAAACCACTCATTTTAATGTCTCTAGAGAAGGCTGATAACCTATTAGCATTTCACTGCTGGTTACACTGTCAGAACAACACACACACTCACACAGGGCTGTGTTATCCAGCAGGATGCTAAAATGTAATGTGGCAGTACCATGGTACAGTGACGGTAATATCACGGTATACTGACTTAAGTAAACCATTATAAGCTGAATATAATCAAATAATGTATATCCTCAATGCAATTAATCTCTCAAAAAGGTGATAAAATTTACAGAATTTGTGACCCTGGACCACAAAACCAGTCACATGGTTACATTTTTTTAAATTGAGATTTATACATAACATGAAATCTGAATAAATAAGCTTTTCATTGATGTGTGGTTTGTTAGGATAGGACAATATTTGGTCGAGATACAACTATTGAAATCTGGAAAAAAATCGAAACATGAGAAAATCTCCTTTAAAGTTGTTCATTTATGTTCACGATTGTGCAGCATTCACTCACAAAAATAAATGTTTTATATATTTACGGTAGGAAATTTCTTTTTTAGTAGAAAAAATATTTCCTACTAAATATCTTCATGGAACATGATCTTTACTTAATATCCTAATTATTTTTGGCATAAAAGAAAAATTCGATAATTTTGACCCATACAATGTATTGTTGGCTGTTGCCGCAAATATACCCGTGCGACATGTGACTGGTTTTGTGATCCAGGGTCACAAATTATGGTTAATTTAACCTTTTTGGTTGTTGTTGTTGTTGTTGTTAACTAGTTGCAAGTGGCAGTGTAACTAACCATGGTCTTGCTTTCCATCAATAATTTCAACTGAAGAAAAGGTAAGCATTACTGTGACTGGGCAGCAGGTTTTCAGCTTCTATAAGCAAAGTTTATGTTGGAAAGATAATACAATACAGTATATTATTAACAACACAATACAGACTATCTAATTAAATCTGAAATAAATGTTTGAACTTTCTATTTATCAAAAAATGAATAAAAAAAGAGTGGGATTTCTGAAGGATCATGTTCAGAATGGATGAATATTCAGCTTTGATCACAGGAATAAATTACATTTTAAAATATATTCAAATACAAAACAGTTATTTTGAATTATAATAATATTTCACAATATTACTGTCTTTACAGTATTTTTTATCAAATATACAGACAGAATACTGGCAATTGTTTTCTTCCCCCGGAATAGTATTATAAACATTTCATAAAATCGTACCAAAGCATGTTTTTGAAGTATAGCATAGTGTACAAAAGACCCAAGTGGATGTTCAGTGGAGAGATGCATTATCTTGTTATTTAGAGAGTGAAATGAAGAACGCTATGAGGAATAAACAACTCGCCATCTGTCACAAGTACACGTAACCTGAATATTTACACACACACACACACACACACACACACACACACCGACGATTTAAAAATGCACTATATAGAATTGTTTCTCCAATCTGTCTTTGTCTAAAGAATATGATGCTGTCTGTCAGTAAACCCGTTCACGACTGATCCCTAAAGGAATAATCAGGGTGATCTTATAGCCGACAGACAGCATCTGTGGACTATGGTTGACCACAGACAATAAAGAGAAATGCATTTACAGTGGAAATCAAGCAGACAAGTAGACAAAGCGGAAATATAAAGCTTGTATATATGTTAATGGATTATTCAGTAAAAACTGTTTGGTATTTGAGCTGTAAAACCACCATGAAATCAAAACGGTCAATTCTTGTTTCTTTATGGAATATTGCTGTAATGATTTCTCCATGCACATTTTTATTATCATTGTTTTAAATGTATGTGCCTCATAATCTTTAATCCACATATCTTCCCCTCCCTCTTGCATCTCTTCTCTTCTCTGATGAAGAGGGCGGGGCAACCTGTCACTCACACCAGATCCACCAATAGCAAACCACAAACCATTCAATTAATTCCTGATGGACAAAATCAAGTTCAGTCCTATATATGTTCTTGTTCCACAAGCCGTTTCACTCGGATATACAGTGTGTCACAACAGGGAAGAAAAGACAATCGCAACTTCCAATTTAAATCATTCTTCTGCATGGATAACATGATCATGCAAAGTTTTTTCCATTCATTTAATCAATTGAAGAACAAGTCAAAATGTCTTTTTTTGGAAAAATACACGAGGACGTGTAAATAATGACCAGATTTTCATTTTTGGTGAACTATCGCTTTAAGCCATCCACTGCAAAGTGCTGCGTCCCCCTCACTCATCTGTCATGAATACAGCGGATCAATGCGAGGGTCTTGGCTTCAAAAGGTCAGCCATTCAATCGCACCTGCTATTGTGTGGCCCCTGGTTGTAGCGCACTGCGCCGCTAAGTAGAATTAATGGACGTATTGATTGCGCTCCACACAACTCAGATTGAACAGGGTGAGAGGAGCTCTCGGTGAGCCGGCGGCCACTGAAAGACGTCCGAGACCTCAGACTCCTCAGTGAAAAGACTTTATTAGATAACACCGCAGCACCATTGATTAAAGCCGATGGTTGGAAGCAAAGGTGAGGCTGTTGTGTGGGTTAGCGAAGGATTGAAGATTGACGAAAAAATAAATAAAAGGAGGTAATCTGAAATCATGAGGGTCTGAAAGTCTTCCAGAATGGAGCATTTACTTTCAAACTGCACTCGATCACATTTTATCAGGGACTTTTGTTCATGATTAATCATTAGAAGCAAGTTGTTATCAAATCCTGTCAAGCTGTTTGTAATGCATCATCAAAAAGCCTTAACAGTATATCAGTGGTGTTAATGTAGTATAATTTAACTTGGAATACTGGATTCTGATTGGTCGATTATTTTTGATTAATGACCGTAGAAAAAATCCATTAAATTTCTTCATAGGGAAATTGATTTTAAACGATAACTTTAAAGGCAGACATACTGTGAGCTACATTTTTCCAAGTTAAATTTGTTAATCGATGGTATTTGCTTCTGTTGAAGCCATCAGCCCGCATTATTTCAGCTTAGTTTTTAAAATAATCGTGTTTAACAGTGGAATTCCTGGTGAAAAACTACATTACCCATGATGCTGTACAGAAAATTCCACCAATCAGAGTCGAAAAAAGCAACAAGTGCCAAAATAACTCTTTAGCTCCGCCCACTCCCATGAAGCACTGCGAATGACGTAATCAAGTCATTCTCTACACTCAAAATACTTTGATTATTCTGTTCGTAAGCTTCATAGGATTGTAGTTCTTTCCCTCACTAAAGCCATTGAGTACACAATCTTGTCTTTTTGTCCGATTTTCTAAAAAATGTTTGTGCTTCAAATCAAAGTTTGTAGTGTTGTAATTCACCTCGTAGCTGATTGTCTTGGTTCATGGCTTATATCTCTTTAACAAAGACTTAAAAAAAAAAAACCTATAGGAAAAATGAATAGAAAAAATACTTGCGGAACCAGCTATAGGAAAAATGAATTGAAAAAATACTTGCGGAACCAGCGCCGCTGGAAAAAGGAGGCGGGCACTAATGCACTCTATTAAACTGTATAGCGGACATTGTCCTTGGCAACTCCTTCATAGCTATCATGCTAGTATCAAGTCTCTCGTATCACTTCACACTCTCGCTCTTCACACATAATAAATGTATTCATTTACACTCATCTCCATTCCTTTATTTATCAGGCGAATAGCCACTTTGTGTCGGCGTCCTGACTACCCTGTCGCTCTAAAACCACATTCAGCATGCTAACTGTAAACTAACTGAACACACAGAACATTTTTAATTGGACAATATATCAGATTCAGAAAGAGTTTTATCGGTTAAGTGTGCAAAGGTTTGCCTTTATTTGCAATTTAGATCAACGAAATGTAATCACATTTTGATTTTGTTTTGACTACATAGATAATCCAGATAAAACACCATGCTGGCAATGCCATAATGTACTTTAAAGTACCATTTAAATAGCATGGTATTTGAATATGGTGATCATCATTCAGTATGATGGTATTCCTATCTTACAACAGCATTGCATGATGGTACTGTACCACCAGAGAATATTTGTGTTAAATTTATGAATATGAATCACATAAGCTGAAATGATCCATTCCCTTGTTCCATTAAGATTTATAATAGTTTTTTACACATTTAATATTTTTTTATCCATCATATGAATAAAATGTAAGGATTATTCAATTTGATGGAATTTTACTATACAATTGAAATTCGTAAATCTTAAAAACAGGCTGAAATATTTTCTGTGGTAGTAAGTAACTTTGGGGTCGGCAAGATTATATATTGTTTTTCCCAAAAAGTCTATTTTGCTTTTGGCTGAATTTATTTGCCTATTTATTTGATAAAAAAAAAATACAGTAAAAACTGTTATATTTTGAAATATTATTACAATTATTAAAGCATAAGTCTTCAGTGTCACATGATTCAAATATGATGATTTGCTGCTCAAGAAACATTTCTGATTACTATCAACATTGAAAAAAGAATAATATTTTTGTGGAAACCGTAATGCATTTTTTTTTTTAGGATTCCATGATAAATAGAAAGTTAAAAAGAACAGCATTATTTGAAATTATCTTGACTTTTGATCAATTTAACGGATCCTTGCTGAATAAAAGTATAAAAAAATCTTACAGACCCTAACCTTGTGAATGGCGTTATACATATATAAGCACTTTGGTTTCAGGAGCTCATTATAGGTGTTAGTGACAGCACTGGACTCACAGTAATAGACAGGTGTGTGTGTGTATTTCCACGCTCATGTGATCTGCTGACATCAACACCAACACTAGCTGTAGGCGAGCGAGTCGCTCTCTAGATTTCTTCTTCTCTCATTCTCTGTCTCTGTGTTTCTCCCTCAAGGCTCAGCTAAAACACATCCTGCTCTGCTCCAAAATAAAATCAATACAACAGAAGCGCACACACACACACACACACACACACACACACACACACACACACACACACACACA
>FLSR01000722.1:141768-175295 GCA_900092035.1 Leuciscus waleckii
CGAGATATAAAGTCAGAATTGCTGTTATAAAGTCAGAATTGCGAGATTTAAACTCACAATTGCGAGATATAAAGTCAAAATTGTGTGATATAAAATCACAATTGCCAGATATAAAGTCAGAATTGTGTGATATAAACTCGCCATTGCGAGATAAAGTCAGAATTGCAAGATTTAAACTCACAATTCTGACATCTTTTCTCAGAATTGTGAGATATAAACGCACCAATGAAAAACCATGATTAGTGCATCACTAAACTCATCCGTTCTGCTGTGTACGAATCGAATGTGGAGCCATATTTGATTTGAGAGCTTCATATCTGCAGCAAACAACATAAATGTGTCTCACACTAAAGCTATCGTATGATATCAGAAGACTTGGTATATAACATATGGACTATATAATACTTTTATGGTGAGTTTTTTTTTGGAGCTTGAGGGCTCCAGTCCCCAATAACTTTCATGATTATGACGGAATGTTCATTTTGGGATGAGCTATTCCCTTTGTTTTCTGGCTTTATGGGTTTCTTTTTATATCTCCAATAGGGACAGACATTTTTTTTACCTGTGCATTAGAGCTGCAGTGAGACTGAGAGGAGAGAGAGACGTTCTTCCCTCCTGTGGACTAGAGCTGCATTATCTGTTGCGAGGTGGACAGAATGCGAAAGCAAAATGAATAGCTCCATCTTTTGCGAAAATGAAAAAGCCCTGCAAAGGCAAACAGAAGAAATGAAGTGCAGACTAAAGCAGAGATGTGTGCGCTTATGAGATATTCTGGGAATGATAAAGCGTCTCAGACAGTAATGGGGTCTGAGACAGTGACCTTTAGGTTGTAATATTCCCCCGTCTCTCCAAAGCTCCCGCCATCAACAAGTGAATCTGCTTAAGCGGGATAGAGAATACGACCGCGGAAGAGAGAGTCTGTGTGGCACATCAAGGTTATTGCGTTTTCTGTCGGAATGACTTCACAGCTGAGAAATCAACATATATGAGTTATTTACATGAAAAAAAACAGGCTCATTGTGTTTACTGAATCTAAAACTAAACTTAAAATATGAATTAATGTAATAGATAAAATTACAGTGGAACAAACAAACACTTTAGATTAAATTTTTATTTTAGTTAGTTTTTCAACCACAGTTTCATTTAGTTTCGCCTTTTCATTTATATTTCATTGATTCACTTTTTTTTTAATTAGTATTTAAAAAAAAAAAATGATGTGCCGTAATAACCGTTTTACACGCGTTATTTCATATGCAACATGATTGAACTGAAGCAGAGCTGAAATCTGTTTACATCATCGAATCATTGTTCATCCCTGTAAATTATCCCTGTATTATATAAAGCGCTATTTAAAGGGACTATGTGTAGCTTTTTAGGTATTTTATTATCTAAAATCAATATTTTTATTCATAAATATGCCCTCAATGGTGTACAAATACCTATGCCAATGATCAGACTAATCCTCGTAAACGAAGAATTTATTATCTTTATATACATAGGACGGGTAGGTCCACGGAGGCTTCCATGTAGTTCCGCCATCTTGAAAAACTATAATAACAGAGAGGGACAAAAAGTACTAGGCCAACGCGTTTCCACAACGCGTTTTCGTTCAGAAACAGCGTCACGTGACTGAAGTCAGCAGAAGCGGAGGCGCAGAGCAGTGAGAGGCGCTTGTCACTGCACCGGCAAGTTTAAAAGGCTGCACTGCACGGTTATTTATACACCGTTCATTCATACATACGCTGAGTCACAGGATAAGGAGTCCTCGTCGTCGAAAAAGTTCAAAATAGAACGTAAAAGGAAACGTGACCGGAGATTACAAAAACAAGGGTTAATGTCGGGATAGCTAACGCAGGAGAAAGCTTTCAAAAGAGACGCTGAAGTTTCCTGCTTTCTTCTCGACAGGTAAGTCAATGTTACGGCCTTAATTACAAGCTTTTTTTTCATTGCTTGGTTGTGTACTTTATCGCAAAGCAAAGAGGACACGGAGACTGACAGAATAGACAGAGCAGGTTACTTATGATATAAAAAAATCTCAGCTCTCAGATTCTGTCACTTTTATTACGAAATTCAAACAATATATACTGTTTTTGGCGCTTGTAAATGTGACACGAGTCACGACGGATCCCTAGCGGCACGTGAACCGATCATCTCTAGCTAGTAAATAAACACAAATGAACAATGTTGAAAGATACAGTACAACTTACCGAAATGTATATTCCTCATACATTATATCGACCAATCAATCAAACAAATGGTAAACAGCTGGAGAACAATTATGTATGTCACAACATTTACCTCAGGAAAGCCATTTAATGACCATAATAAAGGCTAGCAGTTAGTTGGCTAGAAAAAAAGAGCTATAAAGAGTATTTTGCTAAATATGTGTACTATATTACATATTTATTATATTTTTATTTATATCATTAAATAAAGTTATTATAATAAAAAAAAACGCATTATGTATCTTTCTGTATGTTTACAGCATTGGGGTTACTGAAGGTGACTTGATCCCCCCCTAAAGGATGTCAAAACAAGATGTTGGGGAGTCATAGAAAGTGTTCTTCAAGTAAAACATACAGCCGTTGGCAGAACTATTACTTTAAATGATGTTAGTCAGTGTTTCATTCTACTTTTTATTTTTTTTTTATTTTATTTTTTTATCAATCAAGTTTAATTGCTGAATTCACAGTGAAGAACTACATATAACCCGGAAGCAAGAGCCACCAATTAAAGACATTGCTGTTCCCACAGAAGCTGATGATTTACACAGTTTACAGCCACTGGTGGTAATAGGGTTGGCTATCATTTCATTTTTAACGAATCCGATTCCTATTCTGCTTATCGATTCCGAATCTTGTCGATTCTTCCCAATTTCGATTCCATTAAAGGTAACAAACTAAACAAAAACAAAACTTAGATTATCATTCGCATTCATTCTAAGTCTTATTTCAAAACATGTAATTGTAGCGGAATACCATGAACACAAAGAACTTTTGCCTATATGGTTTAATACGTATAATACTAAATTTCCTATGGTTTAATACTTTAAAACTAGCCTAACTAATATACATTTCAAGCTTTTTAAAAGACAATTAAACACTCATTATTAAAAAAGAACAAACAAACAAATGAGCAATCGCAGCTGAACAAAGATACGATTGAAATTAACAGGGTTTTAAGATTTTCAGGTATTCAGGTACAGAAACTGTAATCAAATGTAAAATAGCACTTTATAAATAAAAGATACACTACAAATATAGTTACACAAGTTACACAGTCAAGAACAGCGACTGAATTTTCTCTTTATCTTTTGTTGTTTGATTAACGTTATTATAGAGATGGCAGCAGGAATATTAGGCTGCTGTCACTTTAAGAGCTGCACGGATCCAATATACTGATACACATGCGTTTTCTTTGTCAACTGTTTATGTTCACTTAAGACATAACCGACTGTGTTCACGAGGATATTTTGATATATTTTTGAGTGTATTTGTCCTTTCAACTGTATCGCGCACTATACAGTGGGAGGCGGCTTGGTGCACGGGTCTTCTTGCGCTTGAATGGTTTAAAATCATATTAAAATGCACACAAAGGAATCGATAAGAGGAATCAACATTTTAATTCTGTAACATGTATCAGATTCCTGACCTTAAGTATCCAATTCCGGAATTGGAATCGATTTTCGATTCCCAACCCTCGGTGGGAACAACAATAATAAAGGGAAAACTTTAACAATAGATCTCAAGAGTGACTGTCCATCCCATAAAACATTGCTGTCCATCAGCTTTTGCAGTTGTCTGTGTTTTTTACACTTTAAATAAAGGCAATACAGTACAAACAAGTTGAATAATAGAAGTTACAAGAGGATTGCAGTGGACGCAAGCAAGACAACGTTAACATGATACGGGACGCCTCGTAAACGTGTATGTCTACAATACATTTTATTTTACAGATTTAATTACTGGCCAAATCAACAAATTCAGTCCGATGGGATTGTTTCCCCACTGAAAACTAAAACCCCAGTATTTGAGTTGATGCTGAGAGCATCTATCAAAGTGATTTGAAGACAATATCGATCATGAAAATATGATGAATTATGGGATAATGTATGTAACACTAGAGGACATTACAAAGGCCAAACTTGAGAAAATAAAAAAAACACAGGACTGGATTTCGAACGTTGTTTTTCATCAGTGCTGAAGATGTGTTTGCATAAATCTATTAAGTGTTTGGTTGCAATCATGGTTTACATTTATGCATTTGGCAGACGCTTTTATCCAAAGTGACTTACATTGCATTTCAAGGTACAAATTTACATTCTTATCTCAGAATGAAAATCTCAGCGTAAAACTGGGAGTTGTGAAAAATATGATACACCGGTGTTTTGCTTATAATGGCGCTTTTCCACTGCATGGTACGGCTCGGTTCGGCTCGGTACGGTTCGACTCGGCACGGAACGGTTCGGCTCGCTTCGCTTTTCCACTGCGTGGTACGACTTGGCTCGGTACGGCACGGTTCGGTTCGCTTTAGCTCGGTTGCTTTTCCACTGCAGTTAGTACCGTTTCAAAGTGGGTGTGACTGATCGTTATAGTTGCCGTCTCTACTGCCATGACATCATCATATTAAATACGAATTTTTCATTCCGGGTTTCCCCATCCGCTCCTCGGCAACCAACGAGAGGAACGTCTGCACCTCGTCCACTGACCACGATTCAGCCATTTCTTTTTTTTAAGTTTATACTATTTTTTTTAAGCAAATACTTTTAAAACAGGCGCTACAGTGTTGGCTGTTGTCTAATGGCTATTTAAATCTAGCGGGTTTAGTGTCTTGTGTTGTAAATACAATGACGCTGGTAGTGATGATTCTGTCTGACCAATCAGTGATCTGCAGTGTTTCCACGTCACATTTTAGTATCGGTACGGTACGCTTGGAACCTCAACAGAGGTGGTACCATTTAAAGCGAGCCGAAGCGAGCCGTACTGTACCGTACCATGCAGTGGAAATGCGTCATAAGTGAGCCGTACTGAACCGAGCCGTACCGTACCATGCAGTGGAAAAGCGCCAAAGCGTGCCGTACCGAACCGAGCCGTACCGCACCATGCAGTGGAAAAGCGCCATAATTTATCTATTTATCATCTTTTTACTCTTTTACTTATTTTATAACTGTTTTAATTGTCCTTGCTTTTATTTTGTCATTATTTTAATTCCTTTCTGTAAAGCACTTTGAATGGCCATAGTGTATGAAATGTGCTATATAAATAAACTTGTCTTGCCTTTCCTTATCAGGTCTTGCTTTCCCTGGGAATCGAACCCCTGCCGTTGGTGTTGCAAGCGCCAACGCTCTACTGTTTGAGCTATAGGAAAACTTATAAGCCGTTTCAGAGAAAATACATAAATACAACAATATGTGTATCTTCAAAACACACAAAAAAAATCTATAGCTATATATACACTGCAATATTGGCAGTGATGGCCAGTAGTGCTCACTCAGCCTGGATAGACACTGTGAGGTGTTGCAGAAAGCATCTTCACGTCAACTTCACTAAATCAAGCAGGGCATTGAGAGGTTTGCATCACACTCACTAACACAAACAAAATGACAGCGCTATTTGGTGCCAAACACAGCAGCTCTACATCATGCGTTTGGCAGCCGTGAGCAAGACCTAAAATAGCTGCTTGTCAATAACATTTAGCACAGATCCACTGCAGCCTCTTTCCACGCTGTAGATAGAACCAGAGACGGCCCGTTTCATACAAACCCAATCGCCCTCCCATGTTTAAAATGAAAGTAAATTAACATAAATTTCTTGTTTATTGAACTGTTGTATAAAATCAATTTTACAATTATGCTGATATTCGGGAAAACAGCACTCTATATCCTGTTATAAATATTAAAAACAAGAACTCATACAGGGAAATTTTTGACCCATATATCTTGATTTTTTCCCCACGCCCATGTTAATTTCCGTGATGGCGAGGGTGCGGCTCTTTTTGCAGAATAAAGAAAATCATGCAGGTTTGAAACAACTTGAGGGTGAGGAAATAATGACAGAATTTTCATTTTTAAGTGAACTATCCCTATAAATGTATAAAAAAAGTGCATGGGAAATATCATGAGAAGCATAATTGGTTTTTCCATTACATGTTTCTAACATAACAAATCAACACTCAAAACAATCGAATGCAACAATAAGCATTATAAAAGCATAAAATCAAAAATGTCGAGTAAAATAGTCTTTTACCAATCAAAAAATTTACTTTTATCAAAAAAGTTAATATTAATTATATTTATAAAAATCCATATTTTCCCTATAAATCTGTGGAGCCTGATTCCCGGAAGTTGCACATTTAGATTTGGAGCTTGTGATTTTAAATATAATATTGTCATTTTTTTTGTGTCTGTGGGCGAGCCGTGTGAGACTACAATCAGTCCTAATAAAACCAACAGAGCTGGATTTTACCCATCAGGACTAAATAAACCCACATAAATACACAGAGCAGGAGATAATGATGTAAAAGAGAAAAGAGACATCACAAATATGATCATATTAATAATATCGCAATAACTTTTCCCAGGCAGCACTGAAACAAAAGTTTGTAATCAGTAAGATTGTTTTAATGTTTCTGAAAGAAGTCTCTTCTTCTCATCAAGACTGCATTTATTTGATAGAAATACAGTACAAACCGTAATATAGTGAAATATTACAATTTAAAGTATGTAAGCGGTTTCAATGTGAACATATTTTAAACTGTAATGATCAAAGCTGAAATTTCTTCAGTGTCACATGATCCTTCAGAAATCATTCTAATATGATGATTTGCTGCTCAAGAAACATTTATTATTACAAAATTTTAAAAAAAGAGAGAAAGAAAGGTTTCTGAAAGGTAGTTTACCTTTATTTTATAGTTCTATATTCTTACTGTGTATGACCAATATTGACTCACATGCGTCTATTCCTATTTTTCCTAAGGAATTTTAGGAGAATAATCTAAGACTAACCAGATACTTAAAATCTCCTGAGCTTTTACGTTCCTTCATCGCTCTCACAAGTAAATAGCTTAAAGCAGTATATACCATCATACCATCCAGCCCTCATACACACACACACATGAACACGGACAGGCCTGTTTGTGAGGCAGATGTAGTGTGACCACTGACAACTGGAGAATTTGTCAGCAGAAATCACCACTCCACTGCTGAGGGACACACACACACACACACACACACACACACACACACACACACACACAGCATACATATGTATAAACGCACGCTCATAAACAAACGCGCACACACACTTGCCTCGGGCCAACTCCAGCAGCACATCACATTACTGCTGCACTTTGAAATGAAAAAAGAAACACATGCATGGGGGCGGGACTTAATGACCTAGAATTCATGAGCGCAGCATTGGATCGTTATTCGTTTTGATGTGTGACTGTGTGCGCCTACATTTTAGGTCATCGCCAAGTGGCAGCAACATGGAACTCCCTCTCTCTCTCTCTCTTTATGACTTGTTATGTAAAAGGCCTCATTCTCATATTCAGCCTTCATGCCAATGCAGAGCACAGTAGCACACAGAGAAAAGAAGCTGAGATGAGCTGGAGAGCAGTTCAGATATACTCAGAACTAGTTTAGTTTACTCTAGTGGGCTCATTACAGCAAGAAACTATCAGATGTTGTGCTTTACTGTGATTTTACCATGGTTAAGGGGTGTTGCTAGGTGTGTTCTTCACTTCAATGCACAAACCCTTTAAAGCAACACTAAATAACTTTTTTTTGCCTTAAAATAATGTTTCCAAACTCGTTTCAGTGGTTCATCAAGTCGTATGAGGGTGAACGGCACTTATGCCTCCGCTTTGCGGCCCTCTATCGGCTATAACCACACTATGCAAGTTTGCCAGATCGGGTCGCGTTTCTGTAGTTCGAATGAGACATAAGAATCTACAAATTTGACTTGCTTTACGGCAAGCGTTACAATAGTCATTATTTTGTTTTTCTTCGTTTCTGATGTCGCAATACATCATACTTTCATAAAATCATGCATCATACTCTACCTTGTCTGTGGACATCGTTCATTCCAAAGCCGGTGCTGGATAAACAGCTAGCATGCGTGCGACGGTAGGCTAAATTATCTACGACAGCAGTAATGGACAATTCCGCTTCCAACCTGTAGGGGGACGACGAGGAAAAGTTCTTTAGTGTTGTTTTAATCGTTAGCACCACTGATCCCAGCTGGCGGGCCCAATGTCACTTTGTTCGTTGTTTACATTAACTATATAAAAAAACGGTCTACAAATGTTCAGAATGTTGACAAATTATATATCCGTCGAAAGGTTTTGCATCAGTATCCGGTGTCTTTTTATGAAATTACTACGGGACATGATTTATTGCTTTTATAAAACAATAGCAACAATATGTTTACATACATGCACAAATTTTTGTCAATCCAATAAACAAATCCAATGAATCCAATCCAATTTCACATTCTAAAAAAAAAAAGAAAAAAAAAAAAGTATATATAAAAGAAGGAACTTTTGCGTGAATCCAATCCAATTTCACATTCTAAAAAAAAAAAGAAAAAAAAAAAAAGTATATATAAAAGAAGGAACTTTTGCTTTTCAGATGTTTCTCCGTAGAGTTCCCACACTTTATGACCTACATTTTTCCATAACTTTTCCTGTTATTACTGAATAAGGACTCACTTAAAAGGAGCTATTTTTAGTCAATTAAATACTTTAGAGCTGAGCATGACTAGAGAAATGTCCATAACGTTTTAAATGTTTTATTAATTTTCATGAGTGGAGATCTTAAAAGTCAGTAACCCTGAGAAAAAGATCTCAGTTATCTCACATGTGCCTCCGTTAGAAGAGATAGCATCAAATAACAGTAGCATCTTTCACACAGTATAAAAATACCAGAATGATTACTTGCTATTGTTACTTAATTTGAACCAATTATTAATGCCTCATTGTAATTATTATATATGCATTTTAAGTGATTTTAAAGGTTGTTCACTTAGGTATATTTTTATTACCACAAAAAAAAAAGTCAGATTACTCAATTAATCGTCAAAATAATCGACTGATGCCTCGATTACCGAAATAATCGTTAATGACAGCCCTAGATTAGTTAAAAAACATTTAAAAATGCACCTGCATTGTTTTAATTAGACGAATAAAATACTATTTTTCCAGTCGTATATTTCAACTGAAGATTTAAAAAAAAAAAAATTTAATATCATTGTTATAAAATATCAAAAAGTGTTAAAATATCAAAAGTGATAAAATATTATCGTCTCAACTCGTGAGTGTTGTAAGTAAAAAAATGATTTACGAACAAAAAAATTATGGTAAGTGAAAATGTTGAGTGGTAACTTTGGAAAACCACTAGCCACAGTGGCTGGTGAGCAGAAAAGTTAGTGTCAATCTCTGGGCACAACGGTCAAAGATGTCCATCTAGCACATATTTACATAGAAACATTATTAGATTGTAAACAAATCGTGCCATACTCCAAATATGATTGGCAAAAAGCCGACTTCTTATGTCAGTGCATACGTGCTCATACCGATACATGATCTGATTAACGGTAATTTACCGGTAAATTTACCAGTAAAAACAGTATATGTGTGAAAGGGACTAATGTCTCAAAAGTCTGTGATCAAAAGTAACAAATCTCAATAAAATTATCTGATCAAATTATCTGATCTATTATTAATTTTAAAACTCTATACTCGTACTGTATGACAACTATTGACTTATAAGGGTCTAATTTTATTCCCACAAATCTGAGACAAAGTTGATACATCAGTTCAGTTAGCAGTGCTAAAACAGGTGGTTCTGTGCAGATTAAATGACACTGAACTCAAATGAATATGCCAGAAGAACATCTACGCCTTTTGTCAGATGAATTGTGAAACGAGACAGCGAAGCAAAGCAAAGGTGCCACTATACGGTCGTCCACTGGCAGTGTGTTTGCGAGTGTGTGCATGTGTGCTGGCTGAAATTGCATTTTTTCTCATTACACTTACACTGATAACAGGCTTGCTGCCGTTTCTATGGCAACTATATATCCCTCAAGCTGTGCCTCGCTGAAGGATGTCGAGAACAGCGGATAGAGAACACACTCACAAACACACACGTAGAGATCCTGTGTATCTACAGCTGAGCTCTATTGAGATTCACTCCCAGCTGTGATCCTTCCCAGAGCCACAGAGTTATTGAAAATACACAACTGCTATTTACTATCTATACACGGTGATGAATAACATTATAGACCCCTATAGCCACATTATACACTATGGTTCTCAACTAGTTTAGCTTTAGAATCCAGATTTACATTGAACACCAAATGGTGACACAAAACGGTATCATAAACGTTCATTCTCTGGACCGATACCACCAATGAAGTCCAGGCCTCCATTTCTACAGTGTGCTTTTCTCCTCCGCTCCTTCATTTCCTTAAATATATGCTGACTGTGTGTCCACAATCGTTTTTCCCTGTTATCTCTATGAATCGTCCCTGCAGGGATTCATAAGAAGCTTTACTGAACTAAAACAAATTAATGTATGTTTAGTTCAGTTCAATCAACTGGAATTTGATTCAACCGAATTTAAGTGAACTGAATTGATTTTTAATGAGGAAAAGGAATCGCCCCTGTGGGAAAGAGGGTCGCTCCCAATCTCACCTGCTCTCATATGTGAGGATGGAAATACAGTGCGTTAAAACTGACCATATTTACAACCTTCTGTTTCACTCAGAAATATGAAGTAAAACAGGTTACAAATGGCCTTTCCAGGATCTGTACACCATCTGCCCAATTAATTTCCAAGATTTTTTATATTACTTAAAGTAATTTTTGTATTTTAGTATTACTGGATGTAAAAAAAAAAAAAAAAAAACATTTTAATGATATAACAAAAAAAGATTTATCATTTTAATGAGATTACAAAAACAGATTTATAGCCTGACCACATTAAGGTGGTTAAGGTTGTAACTATCTGGCCATTACCATTTTGCTTATTTATAGGCGGATTATTCAAGTTAAAGTCAGTAAATTATGGAGTGCTGCAAGGGTCTGTTTTAGGCCCTCTGCTATTTTCAATAATGACACTTGGTAATATAATAAGAAAACAAATTAGTTTCCAACTGTTATGCTGATGTATATATATATATATTAGGGCTGGGAATCAAAAAAAAAAAAAAAAAAAAAAAACACTAGAAAGCCATATTTCGCTTAATCTAATTAATTGCACAATTTGCTGTAATTAATTGCAATTAATTGCATTTCCCCCAAGCTTGTAATCATCAATATTTAAACTTAGAATCAACTAATTAAATTAAACAACACGGGAAAAAAAGGAACAGAAAATAGTTTCGGCCTTTTAATAGCAGCCGCAACAGGAAGTCATTAAAACGAGGCAAAAAAAAAGTGCTGCGTTAATTGCGTTATTTATTTTTTAATCGCAAAGATTAACCCATTAATTCCCCCAGCCCTAACATATATATATATATGTATGCCTATTTCATCACGTCACATGTTGACAGAGTGTGTTAAAGATATACAATTTTGGATGACCAGTAATTTTCTTCTTTTCAATTCCGATAAGACTGAGGTTTTACTTATTGGACCAAAAACCTACGCAGAAACTCTTAGAATACAATTTGCCTCTAGGAGGATGAACTGTTAAATCCTCTTCAGTATAATGCCTGGGTATTATACTAGTGTTATGATTCATGTCTTGTGTTCCCCTTGTCTTGTGTGGATTTATGTTATTTCCTGTTCTGTGCCATGATTTGTAGTCCTTTGTTGATTAGTTCCTAATTGTTCCCAGGTGTGTGTATATTGAGTGTATATACACCCAAGTGTTGTTCAGAGGTGGAATGTCCAAGCTTTTAAGAGAACATCAAATTTTCTAAGTGTGTTCACAGTGGAATTATATGCAATCCCGATGGCAGTGCGATGGACTGAGCAGATTCAGAACCATAAAGTGTTGATATGTAGTGACTCTGTGTCAGCTATCAATAGTATTGGGAAAGGGTCATCAAAGAGTCGACAAGACAACAAGATGATATTCTTCTGGCAATTAGAGATGTGAAAAGGAGAGGGGTAGAAATATCGTTTTTGAATGGGTCCCAGCTCATTTAGGTATTGCAACAAATGAAAAGGTTGATCAGTTGGCTAAGGAAGCTGTTCAAAAGGAAACAGTAGATGTAAACATGAATCTATCCAAGGCGGAGGGTAAAAGTATTGTGTGGCAGGGAACAATTTTAAAATGGCAACAGCTCACAAAAGGAGGCACCTATTCTCATAATCTAGTAAGGTAACTGACTCAGTTAATGTTTGTAAACGAGTTAGACGTAAGGAACAGGTTATTATTTCTAGAATGAGGATTGGTCACACATTTTGAATAGCACTTTATTTATTTTAGGAAAACACCAGAGGGCTTGTGTTCATGTATGGAACCTGAGACAGTGCAACATGTTTTGATTTCTTGTAGAAATTATGACCGCCAAAGACAAGATCTACTCAGAGAATTGCAAGAAATTGGCTTGGAAGAAGTATCTATGAAATGTATTTTAGAAGTAGGAACGCTGTTTTTTTCACATTTTTAATAGACACTGGACTGTATAGCAGGATATAGTACACTAGGGTGCTAGTCCCATAGATGGTAGCAATGCAACTTATTGGATGCCGGCTGCCGTAAAACCCCAATGAAGAAGAGGAAGAAGAGGAAGAAGAGGAAGAATGTTCTTAGTCAGGTGTTGTCCTTTCTTGGATGTTTCGTGTGAGTCGTTTCAGTTTCTGGATTTTCGTGTGTTTGAATTATTTTGTTCTTTGCCTGGTTTCTTGTTATGCTCTGTCTGGATTTACTTTCTGACTGTTTTGTTAATAATAAATGCCACACAATAAATGCTGGATCCAATGCCCTGTCTTTACTGAAACAGCCACTGTTACAACTTGACAGCAACTTGTCTTTTGAAAATCATATTTCATGTGTTACAAAAACAGCCTTCTTCCACCTCAGAAATGACCTTTACTGTAATGCTTTACTAGGTGGTTGTCCTGCATCCTCAATAAACAAGCTACAATTAGTCAAAAAATAATAATAATACAGCTGCTAGAGTTCTTACCAGGTCAAGAAAATATGACCATATAACCCCAATTTTATCATATATACACTGGTTACCTATTAAGTTCTGTATTAATTACAAAGTATTGCTACTAAATGGTTTAGCTCCTAACCATACTTATATTGCGCTGTAATCCATCACTGTCTTTAAGGTCACAAAGCTCTGGGCTTCTGATAGTACCTAGGATATTTAGTCCACTAAAGGAGGGAGAGCGTTTTCACATTTGGCTCCTAAACTCTGGAATAGCCTTCCTGATAATATTCAGGGCTCAGAGACACTATCAAATATAGATTAAGACACATCTCTTTAGCCAAGCATTCACATAATGTATCCATAGCCTTGCACTCAGATCAAATGCACATGACTATCTACTGCCTGAAATTTTACGAGCAGCAGCTACGCTAATTATTTTCCCATCCCGAGGTAACTAGAGAGTACGCCAGCTCCAGTATCTTAGGAAGATTTCAGATGACCCAACACCTGTGAAGAGACGACGCCAACTCTGAATCAACCGCCCAATTTTCTACATATTATAATCATTACGATCACAACTTAATAATTGCTTTAATGAGTTCATCGTTTCTGCCTAACTGAATACATGGCGTCAGCTAACTACATGATTTGTATTATCTTAGAACTGTATATTTCTGACATGTGGACATTACTTGGACACAGTCACATCTGATAACAGATCACTCTAAAATGTAATGTAGACATGCATTTTCTGTAAAGCTGCTTTGAAAGGATATGAATTGTGAAAAGCACTATTCGAATAACTGTGAATTAAAACGAATTTTCCACAACTTTTTAAGGATTGTACTAAATTAATAGCCTGACGTCGTCATACTCAGATTCTAGTCAGAATATGAGTCTGATACTGCTCCACTGGGCTGTGATTATGGGCCGTGTTTCAACCGAACCAGGAAAGAAAATGCCTCTGCACTCAATTGGATAGACCTACAACCAATCAGATTAACGGAGTAAGTGACGTGTATTTTTCATTCATCTTTCCGATCGACAAATGCCTTGATCGCGGTTCTCTGTTCCTCTTTTAAAATTAATGCGCTGTCGATATCTTCTATAGCAGACGCAATGGCGAAAAATCTACACATCTCCATTCTCCAGCGGCATTCATCTTTGTTGTAAACGAATTCAACCCAAGCGCTCTTTGGTGACGTGGATGATTACGTTATTGTTGATCACCTGTCCATCATAGTATAAAGCCCGCCCTGACAATTTGATTGGTCCGAACAGCTCTGGTTCGAGCATAGTTGCTCCACAACGGATCAAGTCCAGACCGAACTTCCCGACTTCAATGTTGTGGGCGGGGCTAAGTGTGGATGGCATCCAGGCTCTAAATTACATTACTTTTCCCTGCGTTTCACGTTGCCTATAACAAATGGAGAGAAAAAAAAAGGAGAAGGATGGAAAAAATGACATGCCAAATGTCAGTATAGCACCAACGCGCCAGGGATTCATATATATTTCTACGGCCCCGATCTCATTTTACTCCGTTCTTTTATTTGATATGAAAAAATAATGGCCTTTCTGTCCCAACTGTCCAATAATGTCTTGTACGAATGCAAAACAAGTGTAGGATTCACTGTTTCTCTGTCTCTCTCTCTCTCTCTCATCCTCCTCCTCCGACCTCTCGAGCCCTGATGCCTGCATTTCGCAGACTCTTAATGGAGATGTGGGCCCTTTGTGGCTTTCCGTTCAACATACACACATGCAGAAGTGCACATATATGCCTGGGGCTGTCAACATGACCCTCATCACCCTGTTTGTGTATACCATCTACTTTCCTTTCCTGTAAACTCGACGTGCCCCGGCGTATTCCTGCACATATTACTCTATTCATCTTCCAGCTCCCTCTATTTATATTCTTTTGCGCTCCGTCTCTCTCCTCTTCCTGCTTCCCAGACATCTCTCTGATAAATACCCTAGTTATGAATTATATTGTAGTTCTTGTGGCTGAACCAACCAGAGCGCAATAATTCCTCATAGTACAACAATACAATCTGACAAGCCGATAGAGCTCTTAAATAAAAGGAAAGTAAGGAAACGGTGCACGCACACACCATAAATTTCCTTCAGACATTTCAGTTGAGTCGTCTGACTTCATGGGAAATCGTTGAATTGTACAACAGGGTTGACTAGCGCACACTCTTGATAACAATACAACATTCATTAATCAATATTAGTGAACGTCTATGTGATTGATCGTCCCCTCGTTTCATCTGTTTTGCATTAGATCTAAGAAGTTAACTGGTCCCGTGTGTTTTAGTTGAACCATGCCGGTTTGAACTGCAAACACAAATACCGCAACAGTAACATTCATTGAGTCAGCATACTGTCTGGATAAAAAAAAGTCATTTTACAAGCTCCCAAGCTATTAAAGGGATAGTTCACCCAAAAAAGGAAAATTCTGTCATTAATTATTCAATGTCCTTCTAAACCTGTAAGACTTTTGTTCATCTTCGAAACACAAATGAAGATCTTTTTGATGAAATCTGAGAGCTTTCTGTCCCTCCATTGACAGCTACGCAACTACCACTTTGAAGCTTCAAAAAGATCGAAAAACGAATCCTTATGAATTGAGCGGTTTAGTTCATATTTTCTAAAGACTCGATTGCTTATATAATGAACAGATTTAATTGAAGCTTTTAAAAAAAAAGCTCTCAGATTTCATCTAAAAAGATCTTCATTTGTGTTCCGAAGATGAACGAAAGTCTTACAGGTTTGGAACGACATGAGGGTGCATAATTTTTTATGGGTGAACAAACACTTTAACACATCTGAGGATGAACTTGTCTGTTGGTTTGGCAAAGATGAAGCTTCATGATGGCAAAACTTTAAAGAGTTTGAATATTATATCAGTTATATCATATTTACCCATACATAAACATCTCATAATAAAAAATTAAAAAACAGTCAATGAGAACATATTTGATTATTATATTATTAATATACTCTACAGTTCTGAAAGTCTCTTATGAACAGTAGTGTATTTATTCAAATTTATATGGAAGAACTAGCTTTTTATTACTTGCCACTTTATTGTGTTGCATCTGAATAGGACTTAATGCAAAATTGTGCCAATTGTCAAAGCGTGAATCATGAAGCCCAAACTAAATCTTGCAAACTAGATTCACTTACACCCTTCGCCCCAATCCCAGAACAGAATGAAACTCAACCGGCCACAAACACACACACACACACACACACACACACACACACAAGCCAGTGAGTGACTGCTGTTTCTTGTTTCTAAACCAGTTCAGGTGTCACATGACTGACTGTTATTCCACTGACACCCCGTCTGCTCCTGAAATAGTCTCTCCAGCCTAAAATTACCTCCACTGCTCTCTTTTACAGTGACCCCACTCCAAACACATCACAGAAACACACACGCCTCGAAGTAAAAGTAGCTCATTCCTTTTTTCAGACACCCGGTTCTATAATTGGGCTCCATCCAGACACATTCAGAGTTCATAATACACATCTTAATCTGAAAATGATGACCAGTATCATCCTAATTCACGGTGCTACACGTCCCATTAAGACCAGCTTGTTCGCTTGGAAATCAGAGTATGAGTAAATCTCACAAAACCTGTCAAGAACATGTCCATCCTATAACTCACATTACTTTAATGTGAAAAACGATATATACTTACACATACAGTATATTTATTTGTGTGTGTATGCGTGTGTGTGCTGATTTATGTGAAAACAATCTTTATACTCTAGTAATTTTCAGACTATTGATAATCATCATTGAGAATGAGGATTATACACAAATTCAAAAGTAAAACTGTAAAATTGCACAATTAATGGTCTACCAATGTGTTTTTCATTAACCAATACTGATATCTAGAGAGATGCACATATATTTTTTTACACAAAATCACTTCAAAAAAAATCCTTCACACAATTTACTCAAAATTTACTAAAAATATATATATATGAAAATATAAAAGACAATGTCAACAGACTTGATAGGTTGAATGACCACCACTGTTTATCAGCTAATTTGGCACCAAAAAAAACATATTTTTTTAAATGATTTTTGGGTTGGTAAAATGCAACCTTGTTCTTAACAGGTTTTGTGAGATTCAGTTGTGTGTGTGTATGTGTGAATAAATCCCGGAAGTGCATGTATTTATATTGTGCTTTTCTGCATATGTGTGGGCGAGCCAACAAGGTTAATGTTCATGACCTTTCCATAAATCTACGGGCGCTCTTTTCCACCGTTTGTGGTTTCCGGCAGCTGGCCCACGGCAGCGATAGATCCCACGGGAGCGAACGAATGTGCAGCCACATGTCTGATCGTGACAGCCGAACATGTGTACATGTGCTCGCACGAGAGCCAGACAAATCTATAGCTCACCTCTGATTAACACACGCCACATTCCCCATGATCCCACGTCACCTAAAAACACAGCTCCATTCCCACACATGGGAAAGAGAAATCTCCAACTCAACTGCAGACAACAATGAGGTTAAATGGAGATCAAAGTTTCCTGTGAAAAAGACCACGGTAATCTCAGTGTATCGGCTATATCTTCTCTTCTCTGCTATCATTCACCAACATTAAATTAGCAGGAGAGACGCATAATGAAACAGGATTTCCTCTGAACCTGATCAGACTGACAGTAAAGAGCCAAAGGCATGATGAAATAAAGCATGTCTGACATCTGCCACACGCAAACTTCTGACGGACGTGTTTGACCACCCAATCTGTAAAAATTTAAGGAGGCAAATAAACACTTCCACCACGAAAAATGAAAAAGTCTACCATCATCTACTTGTTATCAAAATGTTCACGTTGTTCTCTGTCAGCTCAATGAAAGTGGATGGTGACCAGAGGCTGTCTAGCTCAACAACAACCAAAACGTACCATAAACGTGCTTATATAAAACAATTTCAATCTCCTTTTGATAAAAATATAGTCATAAACGACACAATTTTATGGAAATGTTTATTCCTTTTTAGAAATTGAGTCACCAACCTCTTCTGTTGTATGCAAAAGAACCTGAACATTCTGCCAGTGTCTATATTCCTGTTAATTTGGGAGTACAAATATAATATTGATTACATGTTGCAAATAAAGGAATATATATATCAGAAGAAATATTAGAGTTGTTTCTGAATTGCGTTCAACGGTTAGACCATTTCTGCCTGAAATAGATGAAACAACAACAACAACAACAACAAAAAGACATTAGATTAAAAGAGACTTACCCCTGGTAGAGTCTTCTGTTCATGCAATGCATTCTGGGCTTTGATGGCTGATTCACGAGCGCAGTACGTGAGGAACGCACAGCCTGTAAAAATGAGACGAGGATCAGATCTGAACTGCACACACTGACACAAAACTCTTGCACCAAAGCTGCCATTATCACAAAGACTCTCTGCACAGGAAAAAAAAAAAAAAATGGTTGTAAACTAGATTTTTACATGTTCTGAAGAAAACATGAGTGATGATTGCCTGTGCAAAACTTGCTAGGGTTTTCTGGGTGGTTGCCAGGGCGTTGCTATGCTGTTGCCATGCTGTTGCCAAGCTGTTTTGTGTATTCTTGACATGTTGCTATGGAGTTCTAAGCGGTTACTGGGTGGCTCAAGTCAAAAGGAATTATATTCTGATCACTAATAAAGACAAGCAATAGTAATCGTGATGTTTGACTTAGAATTCACAATCTATTACATTTATTCATTTAGCAGCTGCTTTTATCCAAAGCGACTTACAAATGAATGTCATCACAAGCAATTTGTCATAAGGGCCAATAATACACACGCATGCCACGTTTTAAAGTATAAACTAGATTTGGAACTGGGTTACAGTGTTTTTGACCTTGTAACCTCAGCTCAGCGCCTCTGCTCCCAAAATATCCACAAGCAATTACTGTCAATCGCTGTGATCAGACATCAGTCACATCTGTCATTCTGTGTGGTCTCTCTCTCTCTCTCTCTCTCTCTCTCTCTCTCTCTCTCTCTCTCTCTCTCTCTCTCTCTCTCTGTCAGGCGCTTCATATATAGAACCTTTGTTTACTTTACAACTTGCTTTGATTCATTTTACACATTTTACACCTCAAAGTATTAAAGGGTTAGTTCACCCAAAAATGAAAATTCTGTCAGTAATTACTCACCCTCATGTTGTTCCAACCCCGTAAGACCTTCGTTCATCTTCGGAACACAAATTAAGATTTTTTTTTCATTAAATCTGAGAGCTGTCTCACTCCTCCATAGGCTTCTAAGACACTATAACTTGCTGGCCCAGAATACTTTTTGTGCGCAAAAAAAAGAAAAAAAAGAACGACTTTATTCCACTATTTATTTCCTTCTCTCTGAGCCTACGTGAAAAAACTCGAGGCTCAGAGAGAAGGAAATAAATAGTGGAATAAAGTCGTTCTTTTTTTTCTTTTTTTTGCGCACAAAAAGTATTCTGGGCCAGCAAGTTATAGTGTCTTAGAAGCCTATGGAGGAGTGAGACAGCTCTCAGAATTAAATAAAAGTCCTTAACTTTTTTTCTGTTCAAAATTTACAAAATGTATATAATGAGCGAGTTCATCATGAATCCATTTTCCAAGCCGTGTTTTTGTCTTATCCTGACCACTATGGTACACCTATAATAAGTGTTTACATTGGGACTATTTCACACTGGTTCGGATCGAGTAGCCCAGTACCTGCGTGACTTGTCATAGACGTACACAGAGAGAAGTAGTTCCGGCTACAATGTTCTTCCGAAAGATGCATTATTCTGTTAATAAACGCAAGTTTATTATCGCTCGCTATAGTGTCAAAAGCGTCAAAAATAAAGCCTCACATTGATAAAGACTCACAAATAACATGCAAGTATTGAGGTCCCAGACAGCAGTCATTTAGTAATAGCCTATACTTTTTCTTTTTTTTTTACCTACACACCAGTGTGAATATTTTTGTTATTGCATTTCAAATAGGGCCAATTTATAGGCTACTCCTAAGCCTACGTTTTTAAATTACAAAGGGCCTACTGATGTTTTTGCTATTGTATTTTCAATATTATAGGTTATTATTTGTGCATAAACATATCTGGTTATAGAAACATACCGTTTGCTTGAAAACAACTTATTCTGTCATCCTTGCTCAAGCTTACAAGAGCGATAATATCATTAAATGTGAAGGGGGGCCCTAAAATATTTTCTTGGGAAAAAGGGGGTCTCAGACAATAAAAGGTTGGGAACCACTGCTTTAAGCAATCAATTAAAGGAAAAATGTTATGCCCCTTTTCACAAGATGTAATATAAATCTATGGTGTACCCAGAATGTGTCTAAGAAATTTCAGCTCAAAATATACCCCCCAGATCATTCATTATAGCTTGTCAAAGTTGCCCCCTTTTTGGGAGTGAGCAATAACGCTCCGTCTTTGTGTGTCCCTTTAAATGGGCGTTTCTGAATGGTTAGTGGATAGGCTACATTTATGTAGTTGTGGTGGAGTTACATTGATTCATCTGTTTCTGGGGGATTTCCGTTGAAAATAAAATGAATTCACTGCTCTTTTGTTTAATCTGAGTCTGGGAGTGTTCTGCGCTCGTCTGTGCAGCAACAACGACAGAACAGTTTTCATGCTTTGCTCGAACTTTAATGCCATTGCATTAGAACTGGTTACACTGTTGTCACTTGCTAAAACCAAATGGCGGCGCCGTGGGTGGAAAATGTGCAGATTAAAGGGGCGGTAATATGATTCTGATCTGCTTATTTTTTGACATGCTTGCAGAGAAAGGCTTACCAAAACAAAGTTACCGGGTTTCACTTTTCACGTTTTCTGGGTTGGTAGACGCACCGGGGACCCGATTATAGCACTTAAACACGGGAAAAGTCAGATTTTCATGTTATGTCCCATTTAAAGTCCCCCTGTAGTCAATAATTGTATCCCTTAAAACTCATCTTTGATTGATGAAATCACATAACAGAATTATTAATAAACTTGAGATCAAATTAAAATGAAACTAAATACAACACCAAAAAACTCATTAAAATAGTAATAAATAAAATAATAGTATATGTGTTAGTATACCATTATGTTCAGTTTGCTTTCATGGACTAATTTGTTTTCATTCATCCATATGATTCTTTGTCTTTGTTTCCCGCCACTCATTTGTTTCCATGTCACAGTGATGATTAGTTCATTTGGTTGAGCTGTCTACACCTCGTTATCTTTAGTATTTAAGTTTATGTGTGGTCCCTTTTAGTTGATCTGGTTACGTTAATGCTAGTGGTGTGTTTGCTCGTCTGCCTTTTGTATAATTTGTTCGTGTGTATTATTAAAGTGGTTTTGAACCTGCATGATCTTCATCCTCCTGTTCTTCCTGCAATATGAACAATACTAAAATAACACAGAATTTTGGATTCTTCACTTAACAACCTCAGAGTGGTTAGTCTGTCAAGAAAAGTAGGGTGAAAACAGGTAATTTGAGCTGAAATGAACGGTAAATTTGTCCTAAATTACCTGAATTGACCCTATATATGCATATTTTGCCTATCAATCAACTTTAAAGGGCGATTTTCAATAGTATTAAACCCTGAAAAATCTGTACTCTGTCTTGCAAGATAGCTTTGTGCTAATCAGAAAGTGCAAAAAAATAATGTTAAAAAGCTCAAAATTAATTAAAACGATGTTAAGAGACTCATTCCTTTCTATTCAGCCTCTTCTTCATATTCACATTCAGCCTTTCCCGAACATTAAGACATGTATAAATTCATTATATTCTAAATTAAAACTATTGCACTGCCCCTTGGAGTCGGCTCTCAAAGATCAGAGAAAGGAAAGGAATAATAAAGCAGTTTGTGATCTGGAGCGGCCCAGCCTGTTCGCGTTCCCATCCATTGTTCTGATATTTTCACAGCTCCAGTAGAATTGGTTTGTAATGATTGCCATTATAGGAGCAGTAGTCTAGCGTAACCTGTAAACCTTAATTAAACCAGTCACATTCAGATGGACCCAAACCAACCCTCTGAGCGAAGCCACGTGTCCAGAGAGCGCAGACCACCTCATGTAGAACTAATCACACACACACACACACACAGAGCAGAGAGTGTAACAGCTCTCATGTATCCGTTCTCCATTCAACAAGAATATCATGCAATACGTGAACACTGGCACAGCATGAAGACAACAAACATACATCATAAAACCAACACAATCTCATTAGCAGCTCACTCATGCCAGAACAAATTAGGATGGTTGTAAAACTAGTTTTAAAAGACCCCATAAATTGTTTTCACATTCACACTTTACATCCCTGCACTGATAGTATTACCTGTTGAAACGAGACGTTGTGCTGGAACATATTCAAAAGCGGTAACACTTTACAATAAGATCCCATTAGTTAACTTTAGTTATTGCATTAACTAATTAACAGTGAGCAATACATTGGTTGTACAAACAATCATGTCTGTAAATGTTATTAATAAAAAAAACGGTACTATACGGTTATCCGGACCACACGATGGCCTACCCCTAACCCCGCCCCTAAACCTACCCGTCACTGGGGTTAAGACCAATCATACGATGGCCTACCCCTAACCCCGCCCCTAAACCTACCCGTCACTGGGGTTAAGACCAATCATACGATGGCCTACCCCTAACCCCGCCCCTAAACCTACCCGTCACTGGGGTTAAGACCAATCATATGATGGCCTACCCCTAACCCCGCCCCTAAACCTACCCGTCACTGGGGTTAAGACCAATCAGGGATGACTATACGGACTATACGGGACTAAAAGACACACGTGTGGTCCGGATAACCGTATAGTTCCAAAAAAACTGTTAGTTTATGATAGCTCAGGTCCATTAAATAATATTAACAGAACAGATACAACTTTTGATTTAAGTAATGCATTACTAAATGTTGAGATTAACTAAGATTAATAAATGCTTTAGAAGTATCTATAATGTTCGATAAACTATCTATAATGTTAAGAAATTAACAGTATTGTAAAGTGTTCAAAAATCTAAATCACACTTGACAACTTTTGCCAATGACAAAACTTTCATTATATACTTATTGTGAACACGTCACTGCAATGTTATTCCAAAGAAAACTTAAAGGGATACTTCACCGATTAGCATTAAGCTTTGTATCGGTAGAAACCCGGTAGTATTTCGAATGACCGTGCTTCTCTCCCTCATGACCCCCTGAGACGAGAGATTCTGTATTGTGTGTCTGGAAAAAAAAACTCAGATGACGCAAAAATCGTCATTTAGCTCATCAGAGGCTTTTTTGTCCAGAGGCGAGAGACTACAGCCAGTAGGAGGAGCTCGTCCCGCATGTGTTCAACCCGCCCATAGGGGGATCTCACGATAAAACACCGTCTTTTCAGTTTCCAGTCGACTAGTAGCCTAGTTGTATCATTTCTCCCGATACTGCCCTCTGTAACCGGTAGGTGTGGCTTGGGAGTGTCCTCGTAGGGCAGCGAAGCAAATGCATTCTGGGAGTTGTAGTCTTTCATCCACATGAGCCAAAAATACATTTTCTGGCTTTTCTCAGTCTAGAAGGCACCAACTTCTAAAATAATTTCACATTTCTACTACATAAATGACCCAATTTAAATACACATTCATCTTTCCAGCGGTGAACTATCCCTTTAATAATGCAATAATTTGCTCTATAACATGAAATGGATGACATAACCGAAATTTCTGCCACATTGTTTAATGTTTTCAAAGGCTCCCATTGAACCACCTGTAAAGAAACCATCCTACAAGCATGACTATCCTGTTTCAGTCAGAAATGTCGTGTTACTAAGGTAAAATAAATGGCATTTAATGTTAATGTTAATGGTGATGTAAAACAAGCAAACAAAGCTGTGATTCGGTACATTCTGGACGGCGCTTACACAAAGAACACAGCGTTTGGCTTTATACTCCAGAGAATTACACACTGGCTAATTTAAGATAGAGAAAGAAAATTGGATTCAGGCAGTGTTATTCTGTGCATGCGGTATCTGTGTTGTATCAAGCTCGGATCAATACGTTCTGGGAGCAGAAAATGATAGTTATCTCCTTATCATTTTCCATTAAAATCCCCTTTTGATAACATTTCATCACAGGCTGGTGGGAAGGGAGTGTGGAAAGAGAGAGAGAGAGAGAAGGAAAGAAAATGATAGGGAGATAGAGAGTAAGAAAAGGTTTTTGTAGCCCCATAAAAACAACTTTATCTCCTCTGTTTGCCCCAAACGCTCCAAAAGCAGGCCGCACTGGATTATAGTCTATCAATTATATTAAAATCTCTCCGTTGTAGTAATTTCATTTTCTCCCCTCAAATAAATCTCGGCCCAGCAAACACAAAGCCACTGGATGCCAAAGAGTTTTTGGACAGCATTAAATATAGCCACAGAGGTTATTTCTGAATTAAACTACTCTATTGGCAATTATTCATGTGTTTTAACTCAGCTGTACTTCATTACATCCGAACGACTTGGGCGTAAAACAGCTTTAGGGCTGGAATAAATTTAGTTGAGTATTTTTTAAACAATGTGGCAGAAATTTTTGCCCAAATCCAGATTGTTAGTGGTTTGTGTCCATGCAAAACTTATATGTTTTATCGACAGCCCGCATCGTAAATCATATATCTAATTGCTTAGTAAAGTAAAAGCACACCTCAGCAAGACACAAGATTTGAAGAATCATTCATGGCCATGCAGAATGCACAACATGCTGAAGTTTAATATTTACGGTATATCATTCAACACATTAGCACGACTGCATCTCATTACTTATCTGAAGCATAATGGACTGTCCACACAGAGATCATAAAACACCTACAGTTTTTCCTCAAGCACGCAATTTTTTTTTTTATCTACACATGTTGGAAAGGCAATGAAATGCAATTACGGTTGACTTTATAACCCTCCATTACCCTTATATTAAATAGCCATTACATTATACGGCTTTATCTTTACAGTATATATAGCTTGTCGGTCCAAAAATGTAATTGTGACATCAGTCGATTTCTACCTTAAGGGCCTTTTTAACAAACATACTGTGCATACATCATGCTTTTTCAATTAACATTGGTTGTTGTTGAAAGATTTATAACTTCTGTTATGTGAAAACTATCTGCTAAAATAGTTTGAACACTTAAAGTTCAAACTATTTTGACTTTGACTTTGAAGCACAGCCAATTATTGCCGGACAATTTGCATATGTGTCATTGTGTCATCAAATCAAGATAAAAGAGAAACTGTGTGCATATTAGATGCAACTTTATGACCATAATGCACAATCATCATATTATAGCGATCATCATTCTATACACATTAAATATTCAATGCAAATTAATATAGTAATTGGTCAAATCGCCCTAACATGACGCTATATGTGAAAATCATGAGAAAGCATCGTCACATTTAGCTGAATCCTCGTCCATGAAGAAAACTTAATGCACATTACAATATTCACATGCACTAAAGACCGTAACCTCGGCCTGAAAGAGCTCAACATGTAAGGTTACCATAATAACAGAGAAAAGATTACTCTTAAAAATAAAGGATAAAGATTTTGACTGTCTAGTCCTTTTTGCGTCCTACAAACAACCTTTTATCTTTAGAAAACCCTCTACTGGTGCTTTAAAGAGCCCCAAAACCTTTGAGGATCTAAAGGACCTGTAATGTAAAGATCAAGAACTTGTTAACCATATATCAAGAACCCTATACAGCTAAAAAGGGTTCTTGATAAGAAGAGGTTCGATATTGAACCTATCAGCCATTGAATAAACTTTGCTTTTAACAATGTACTTCAGATTTTGAAGATGAAATGAAGCTATTAAATGCATTATGAAATTATTAAAGACATGCATATAGAGAGAATCTCGACTAGTATAGCCTGACGGTTACCATTACCCTTAATTTCCTTCTCAACGAAACCAATATAACATATTTTCACAATCTGACATCATGCTAAACAGTAATTACCTCAGTGTTTCACGATGTTAGTTTGAATAACGAGCTTTTGCACACCTACTCGGACGGCACAATCCAGGCATTTATTGACAAGCCTGATTAAACGTGTACATGTGAGCACAGGTCAAAGGAATCCTGTAAACATGCCGCTGGTGATGATTAATGCTTACCGCTGAGGCGGTTTGTCTATAACCGACGCACCCACACAAATACATATCCACTCTCGTCTGAACACTAGTTGATTTCAGTTGAGTTCACTGTTATCTGCGGCTGAGATAACAAAATGGTATTCCAATAGGTGTAAAAATACATAGAAAAACAAACGTCTCTTTTTAAATACACTGGACTAGTTTTACCGTCTGCCATCTTGGATTGATTGTCACGGAATAATACATTGCTGTGAAGAGTGCATGTGATGCTGCCTTTAAATATGATATCTTAGATGGCAGAATAATCATGCCTACAACAATTTAAAGCATCATGGATAGTAAAACGCACACTATCTGTAACAGCGATTGCATCATGCCGTCATTGTGAACAT
This sequence comes from Leuciscus waleckii, assembly GCA_900092035.1. Classification (NCBI taxonomy): domain Eukaryota; kingdom Metazoa; phylum Chordata; class Actinopteri; order Cypriniformes; family Leuciscidae; genus Leuciscus; species Leuciscus waleckii. The sequence continues at coordinate 168,391 of FLSR01000722.1, forward strand.
TTTGTTTTATGTTTGAGATCGTCAAGTGAAACGACAGACTTCTCTCTGGTGACATATGCAGGATTTCTCCTATCATTTAGTCCACTTACAGTGCCCCTGTTTCGCCATTTTAAAGGTTTCTAATTTTGTTTTAGAGTCTCCTACAATAGATTTACATGCATGCAAGGTCAAAAAACACTTTCATTTTCTCATAAAATACATTGCACATCCTTTCTCAAAGAGTCTGAAAATGATTTGTTTCGAAGATTCGGTCTCTCTAAATCCCTCCTTTCCGAGAGGCTACTTTGCTCTGATTGGTCAGATGGCCCAGTCTGTTGTGATTGGTTTACCCTGCTCTGATTGGTCAGATGGCTCAGTCTGTTGTGATTGGTTTACCCTGATCTGACTGGTCAGATGGCACAGTCTGTTGTGATTGGTTTACCCTGCTCTGATTGGTCAGATGGCACAGTCTGTTGTGATTGGTCTACTCTGCTCTGATTGGTCAGATGGCCCAGTCTGTTGTGATTGGTCTACTCTGCTCTGATTGGTCAGATGGCACAGTCTGTTGTGATTGGTCTACTCTGCTCTGATTGGTCAGATGGCCCAGTCTGTTGTGATTGGTCTACTGCTTACAGCACATGTCAGAAACTAAACTATCTGGATTTCAGCTCTATAGAGGCTTATATGGCGTCCGTTTTACTCTATCAATTGAGCCAGAGCCCTCATCCTTTAGAAGTGCATGCAAAGCGTATTCGCAGTGCAAAAACAGCGTCTACTTGACATGTCTATACAACACGAACCAAACTCTTCCAGTTTCAGCTCCAACCACAGTGTTTGAGGGCGGGGCAAAGCAGATGTTGATCGCCGGCAGCCAATGAAAATCATCGGCTGGAATTATACTATGCAGATTCGTACAGGAACTGAGACTGGAATTACTAACGACTCGTTTAAGCAGTTAAGAATCAATTATTTATTTTAGGAGACAATAACTGTATTTGCTGTGCAATTTTATCTTTACAACTTTGCAGACCTTTAACATTCACAAATAGCTATATAACACACTGCATGAAAGGTAATATTCCAAAAAGCATAATGGGGCACTTTAAAAAACCCTGCAAGCTCACGTTCATCTGCCACTTCTGAGTGCAACGCCCTCATCTCAACATCCAATAAACAACTGATGCATAAAATCAAGTCCCTGTTACAATTTTTTTTCTTTTTGATAATCTGTTAAACTCATATGCCACAACATGAAAGAAAAGATCTGTCGCAGCTTCATTGAGACTTTAAACCAGCCTAAAGACCTTAGCTTTCTACGCAAGCTGACTAGTATGGTCTGTTTTGCTGGTTTTCAGGCACTTGCTAGCTATTCAGGGTGGATACCTGGTAAACAAGCATGAACCAGTTAAGGCCAGTGAACCACCGTATATAGGCTAGATTAGGCTATGTTTTCAACAGTGTTGTGAAAAAGAGTAATTGAAATGTGCATCTAACGTTGATTTCACCCTCAGCCTATTGTTGCAAGTCTTGCACACTCATAAACCACATTTCATAGCAGTAATTTCATGTCAATGTAAATGATAAATCTAACACCACTGTACTAATAACGTCCCACTGAGACAGCAGTCAACAGAGAGTGAGTGTGTGTGTGTGTGTGTGTGTGTGTGTGTGTGTGTGTGTGTGTGTGTGTGTGTGTGTCAGGCCTCCTACGCTGATTCATCCTCCCTCTCACACCCTCCTATGGGCATAAACCATTATTCATTTGTGCGGTGTGTGTGTGTGAGCATGTGTGTGCCTCTGAGCGTGACAGAAAGAGGGAATATTTCGAGCAGAAGAAGGGAGGGGGGCGCAGATACTCACAGAGGAGTATGTTGCTTTAAATGGGTTTTCAAGTTCAATTAATATTACGTTTTTAATGAATCAGAGGACTAAGTTTTCTTTCACTAATAAATTAAATAATCACAGAAAACCCAGGCAAAAAAAAACTGTCTGTTTAAAATGCATATGACATGTATTACATCCCTCTATAGCACTGCTCTCAAATCAAATTAGAGATTCAGTCAAGTGAGATGACCTGCGTAAAACTATAGAGAAATCCAGGAAAATTTGCAGTATTATTACTAACACCATTCTAAGCGTTACAAAAAGTATAGGAATATATATTTTACATATAATACAATATATATTCTATGGAAGCTTGTTTCCGCCATGAAAAAAAAAAAAAGGCTAAATGGGACTTTTTATTTCACAATTCTGACTTCTTTTCTCACAATTGCGAGATAAAAACTAGCATTTGCGAGTTATAAATTGTGGGATATAAACTTACAATTGCGAGTTTATATCTCACAATTCCGACTTTATAACAATTATACATTTATAACTCACAATCTCACAACTCACAAGATGTAAACTCGCAATTGCGAGTAAAAAGTCAGATTTGTGAGATAAAACTCGCAATTACTCTTTTTATTTTTTATTCAGAGACAAAAACTAGCTTCCATAATATTCAGTATCGATCCTTACAAGAAAAATAAAATAAAAATTAAATTTCTTTAATATTTCATTTGCTTTCCCAAGACAATGAGGTTAAATGCAAAATGAGACATTTTGATTTATTTTTATCCCGATCTCAGATGTGCCTCTTCTAGAATTTCAGAAGAGATCTAAAAAAGAATGTCAGATATCTCAATATGAACCCAAACATTTCATCCACAATCAAATGATCCGAGATGCTTGCCACATTTATTGTATAGCTCTAGGCCTATATTCTTACTGTATGGCAACTATTGACTCCTTTGTCCCTAGATTTGACTATTTGCAATTCGGTGCTTTGAGTATAAAATAGATCTCTGAACAATTGAATTCTTCATCTTCTGGCCTACACTCTTAGAAATAAAGGTTCTTTATTGCCATCGATGGTTCTATATGGAACCACTAAAGGTTCTTTATAGTGAAAAAAGGTTCTTTAGATTATTAAAACGTTCTTCACACCAAGAAAAACATGGTTATTTTATGAACTGTTCACTGAAAGGTTCTTTGGGAAACCAAAAATGGTTCTTCTATGGTATCACTGTGAAACCCCCCTTTTAGAACCTTTATTTATAAGAAATCACCTTAAAAAAAAAAAAATATTAAATCATTGCACGAATCCCTGACAAACCACCTACTTTGAAGCATCATGCCCTAATTCCTCTTGCCGTATTCATTTGGATGAGACTTTGTTTGGGAATTTGGAAAAAATAATGCATGCATGCTCAAATGCCAAACAAAGGAGCATAGAACCTTTTGTGGGTCTGTGATTTCTTTGAATGCATAAATTAACGTGTAATGCAAGGTTCACGTTTTGCTGTGAATGAGAAACATCACACCAAATGTTTCATTTCACACGGCACACTGGGAGCTCTTAGTATGCATCATCTGCGCGCGAAGAAGGACTGCCCTACTTCTGCGAGCACACACGAAAATATGAGATGATACACAAGTGGGAGTGACCACAGTACATCCAGCATCCTTTTTATTTGTCATGACACAGTACACAGGGTGAACACAAGCAGAGAAACACAATGCATTAGTGAACTGCATGGGAAATAGACAATGTACTCTAAAAGAGGAATCTGTCAAGACAAGATGAGTCTGAATGACATCTGATCTGAAGCATGCATTGATGGAAATCAGTTGCAGTCACACTGACTGTAATGTGGCACACAGATAGCCTCCACACTGTGCATATAATGAGCGTACGTGCAAAAGAACAAATACGATGCTTATATTTTAAGTAAACAATCATGTGTTTCTATTGCATAGCTTAAATTGCATAATGCTGCACAGGGTGAACCAGCACAAAAACACAACGCATCATGAGAAATAGATGTTACTCTAAAAAAGAGTAGGTTTGAATGACATCTGACAGCATGCTCTGATGAAAATCAGTTGCAATTGTACTGACTGTGCTTAAAAATACTGTGAGGGAGGGTAATGAGAGGAAAATGTGGCTTGGACAAGAATACGCAGTGTGCATGATGAATAAATCTATGTACAACAGAAATTTGATTTTCTTTGAAAATGGGATTTTCTTTGAATTTGAAAGTGAGCTTTAGATCAGAACAACATCTAACAGCATGGAGACCAGTTGCAATCCGACTGTGCATAAGCGAGAACAATGAGTTAAAATATAAAGACAGGGATAGTCTACACACAGTGTCTAAAGAACAAATGTGCGTGCAACTGAACAAATATGACGTTCATAAACAATAATGTGAACGCGTATGTTTTCTATCGCATATGGGTGGGCAAATACGAAATCACAATGCATCAGTCTATTGGATGAAAAATAGTCTGTTAGTCTTAAAAAGACAGAAAGAGACAGCCAGGTTGGAATTCTATTAACGCACGCTGTCAGATGTAAATCATTTGCAATCGTGGAGTGTTGTATGAGTGAAAAACAAGAACGCGCTCTGCGCGTAAAGAATAAATATGCGCAACAGAAGACAATTTATGTTTACAAGTAAGCAGCGTTCAATAATGACGAGGAAACACAACACACATATTTTCCAAACACACATCTCCTAATGCATAAAAAATAAAAAAAGGTTATCCATGTGGCCAAAGCCCTCAACACCAGCCTATTCAAAAGCATCATTACCTTTGTGCATGCCGGTGTAACGGTCCTTGAGGAAGTCAGTTCGTGGATCTTTCCAAACTGTTCGAAAAGAGGCTTCAGGTCCTTCTCCTCCAGGTTACGCGGGATCTGTCCTATAAAGAGCTTGATGGCATCCTGGTCTTTCATGGTGCCGTTGTCGGGGTGGATGGAGATGGGCTCTGAGCCGTTCATGGGCTTGGGGAAGGTGATGTGCGCGTACTGGGGCTGGTGCGGGTGCGGGATCAGGAGCAGTGGTGCCGCTGCCTGGCTCGGTACCGCCCCCGGTCCGGTGAGGAGCAGGCTGGCGTGGGCAGGCTGAGGATGAGGATGCTGAGGATGCTGATGCTGCTGCTGCTGCCTCCTCGCTTCAGTCTGGGTGAATCTAGCCATTCTGCGCGCGGCGGAGAGCGCGATAATAATAACAACATACACACGCACGCACACGCGCCGGGAGAGAGTACGCGCTCAGCTGGAAACGAGACGCTCGCTTTCTATTCGAAACATGTCAAGCTCCCCCCCCCGCACCTGGGAGAAGGAGGAGGAGATGGGAGCAGAGCGCGGTCACGACTCACATGCGCGGCCCCGTAGCGCCATCTGCCGACTGATAGTCAACTGCACAGATAGATAGATAGATAGATAGATAGATAGATAGATAGATAGATAGATAGATAGATAGATAGATAGATAGATAGATAGATAGATAGATATGAGAAAAAGGTGAATAAAGACTGAGAGTCAATGTTCAGAAATTACTAATTATTTATTTGTTTTGAACTATGTTGTATAGCTGTGTTTTCATGTGTTCGTAGTCAAAACTCAAAAATGTGTTTATATTTAATTATTAAAAATTGCCATTATTTTATATGAAAACGTTTTTTAATTGTATTTTATTTAGAAAATATTTTAGTTTGTTTTGTATATTTTTTTTATTAGATCAGATAACATTTTAAGCTGTCATATGTTATGTTACAATGTGCCCCACACATGTTACAATGTACCCCACCTATGGGGCATGTTGTCACATTTCACTTCCATTCTTTCGGGGTATGTCAAGAAAAGAGTATATACTGTATTAATAAAACAAAACCACATAATTGTACTAGACATGTGGGAAATTAATGTGGGAAAAAATAAATACTCTGAACCATAAGTAGATTTACACAAACTGAGAAAGTCAAAAAGCGTTAGGTTTGCCCCGCTCTCCCCTCCACCTTATGACTAGGCCTTAATTTAGATATCCTATCAACTGGGGACAAAGGGATCTTTTTCTAAACAATAATAATCTTTAAAAAAAGACCTTCATATGAAATCACAAATCAACATATATTTGGAACAAGGGTCTTTTGGGTCTATCATGAGGATTTCACCTATTTATTTTTATTATTTTTTTATGCTTTATTTGAACAATCAGTTTACAATGTGAAATAACAGAATAGAACACAACAATAATTATTAGGAATAACAAAAATATAAAAATTGTGAAAGAAAACACTCAACAACAACATCGCACAAAACAAAAAACAGTTAGACAGTGATGTAAATAAAAATTTAAAACAAAAACAAGACAAAAAAGAAAGACAGAGGGCATTACTTAAATGAAAAGATATCTAAACATTTATTACGGTAAAAAGTGCAAATTGTACATGTTCTGAGTGCTTTTGGGTTAAGGGAGGAAGACATTGTAATCAAATAATGTTTTATCTCTTGTAAGAATAACATCTTTCCAAAGTTGCATAGTATAACTGCATGACCAAAACAAGTGAAGAAGAGTTTCAGTGTCATTCTGACAGAAAGAGCAATTAGTGTCAAAATCAAATCTGCGTTTTTTTTTAAAGACATTTTTTTGACTGGGTAAATATTATGGATTAATTTAAAAGATATTTATTTTACTTTGTTTGTGAGGAGAAACCTTTGTTGTACGGACCATATATTTTTCCAATTTAAAATATCAAAAAGACCATTCCAATATGAGATTGCAGGAGGTGCAGAAATAATGTTCTCCAGGAAAAGAACTCTTACTTTATAATGTCTTCCTTTTTTTCCCCAGTGAAACATATTTCAGTGTTGACAGGTTCAAGAGAAGATAATGAACCCAACGAGAGAGTGTTATTTTTGAAAAGCATGAGTATGCCAGATGGAATAGCATCCATAACTGTGGAAGAGGATTTCACCTATTATAGTAGATCCACCATCTCACTGACGTAATCCAGCATGTGCACAGCAGCACTCCACGCAGTACACACACACACACACACACACACACACACACACACACACACACACACAC
>FLSR01000722.1:182169-202231 GCA_900092035.1 Leuciscus waleckii
TAACCCGACCCCTAAACCTACCCATCACACACACACACACACAGTAACCCGACCCCTAAACCTACCCATCACACAAAACGTTCTACATTCTTACATTTAAAAATATATATAGTTTAGTATGTTTATTAACCCGTTTCCCTCGTGGGGAACCGATGGTCCTCAAAGCTGATCTCAGGTTTTACTATCCTCGTGGGGACATTAAACCTGTACCTGTACACACACACACACACACACACACACCGATTAACACACACACTGCTGAACGGTTTGAACGGCAGTCATCACTGCATCTGATTGTCACACATACACACACACACACACACACGTCAGTTCAGATGTCCAGTTCATCTGTCTCAGTTCCTTCATCATCACACACTGCATAATTAATTATTCATGTGTCCTTCCCTCAACTCTGACCTCTAATCAAGAGATGTATAGTGTGTGTGTGTGTGTGTGTGTGTGTGTGTGTTTGCAGTGCTTTTCCAAGCTGCTGATCCCAGTTGACCTCAATTCACTTGGGTTTACTTTCAGATTTGTGTTTGATGCACTAATTTTTAATGGTCTCATGAATTTAAGGGTGATTTAATTGGATTCACCCTTCATCTAGTTTGTCATTTTGCTATTTTTCAGGGGTTTTCATTTTAGAGGATGCTGACGCTATGTTGAGTGTTCTCTTACATTTATTCTGCTTTAACCTGGCTGGTTTTCCTTTTTTTCCCCTCTTTGTTATTCCGTCGGCTCGTCTGACTCGTTACCAGAGGGAATGTATGTGATGCGGTGGGCAGCTGCACATTTTTCCTCCTGTGTTCTCTTATATGAAATTTTCATGAGAACACTTGTCTATCAAATCTTGTTGACAGACTATTTTCAGAGGAGATTCTTCTATAGGTGCATATAGGGCCCTGCCTGACTGTCAGGAGCACATATAACACTTAAGGCAATAGTTCACTTAACATAATTTACAATTCTGTCACCATTTATTCACCTCATGTCATCTGATCCTAAATAGATTTGTCAGTGGAATGCAACGGGATTTTAATTCCCAAGGGACATTCCTACTGATGAAATGTGATGACTGTAAGCATAGACTGTAAGTCATGAATAAAGGCATCCGGCAATTGCAGCAGTGTTGAGTTATTTAGCTGAAAGCCCCTGCTTATTTAATTTTTTATCAAACCTAGACGTAATCAAAAAAAGTAGAAGTTTAAAGTTTTTTAAAGTAACAGTTTGAGATCAGTTTTTAATGTTTTTGAAAGTCTCTTATGCTCACGGAAGCTGCATTTATTTGATCAAAAATACAGTCAAATTACCCTGGAAATCCAGAGTTCTCGCGAGGGCACAAGTTGAATTTGCTCAGCGAGTTTACTCTGGTGTCTAGTAATGATGCTAATTAAATATGCCCTTGTATCCGAGCTGCACCAATCACATCGGGTTATCTGATATAGGCGGGACAGAGGCGAGCTAAACAGAAAACGACAGCGCTGTGATGTCGAAGTCATTAGTAAACATTAGGGGTGACCCCGAATAGTCGAAGATTCGATGCTTCGATAGGAGGAGCCTGATTCGACTACCGATCTCACGGTCGAATCTTCGCAGAGGTGTTATGAAACGAGGATCATGCCACTTTGGCTATATGAGGGCGCTCAATGTCTGATTTCACATAGAACTAGCTTTTATGTCAATACGTTAATAGTCAGCCTATTATGATAATGCTGTAGGCCTATATAAAAATGTGCAAAGAAAGAAGCTTTTAATAAATATTTTTTAACGTGCGTGAATAGCTAAGCGTATGGGGCTTGTTGTGATTGGTCGTAGTGTTATCCAATTGCGTGCAGTGAGATTTTCAAATGCATGCTTGGTGCCGCCCCTCGAGCTGGCCGATTTTCATTTGTCGATGCCAGACCATTAATATTTCTGATTTAGGTCTGGATTTCCAGGCTATAGTAAAATAATATATATTTTTAAATATTACAATTGAATAATATTTCAGCACAATTTCTCCAGTCTTCAGTGTCACATGATCCTTCAGAAATCATTCTAATATGCTGATTTGCTTCTCAAGAATTTTTATTAAATTTTTTTATTATAATCAGTGTTGAAAACAGTTGTGCTGCTTCATATTCATCTGAACAGGGGCCGGTTGCACCAGCTGTGCGTAAGTTGATATACAACTTAGTATGTCTTGACAACTTAGCCTAGTTTTGATGTAAATGGGCACTAAGTTACAACTTAAGCACTACTAAATATTTTTGCGTTGCACCATTAAACTTAGTTGAAGCGTCAATCTACGTATAAACTAAATATTTACGGAAGACTCCGATCAGGAGTCACGGTTGGAGTAAATAGCAGACAGATTGAACTGCATCAATACGCTCTTCTTTTACCTGACAGACTTCAGTTCTTTAGACCTATATGATAATCCTGACATTTACACTCGTTTACATTTTAAAAGAGAGAACATTATGTGAATAGATTACTTTGTTATAGGCTTATCAACACTAACCTGTCCTACGGCGCACCGCTGTGTGCATCTGTCCCATCTGTCTGTTGTGCATGTAAAAGAAAACACGTATCAGTACTTATTATTTATCCTTATTAATTTCTTTTCAAATACAGTTTCTGAATGTTATTTTCATATAAAAACACAAGCTATTCATGATTAAGGATCGTATTTAATGGGAACTTATTTTTACCGTTAGTTACGGTATGTGAGGCAAAAGAAGTTAGAATGAATGATAAGGTGAAATTCACAGCATTTAAACACAACTTCTGCTCACATATTTGAAGGCTGCTATTGGATCATGAGGGTAAACGTCATACATCCTACTTGCTTCGTTCTGCCTTAAGAACAAATGGTGCAACGGAATAAAATACAGAGTTCAAGTTAATTTTATTTATATAGCAGATTTTACAACAGCCACTGGCTGACCAAAGCGCTTTACAGAACAGCAAAGTTAAAAGAAAATAATACCTGCATAACAACACAACACAAGTAAGCGCAGCAAAGCTAAGAGCAGCCTTAAAACAGGAATAGCAAAACAGTATCAGACAAAATAGTAAAACAGCATCAGACTCAAAAAATAGTAAATCAGAGGGGGCAAGGCAGTATCAGACTCAAATATACAATGGAAAAAAACAGGAGTGGCAAAAACAGTATCAGACTCAATGGAAAATAGTAAAACCAACCAACCTTAATTATAGGCCATGGAAAACAAGTGCGTTTTTAGAAGTGACTTAAAGTTATCACGGAAGGGGCTATCCTAATTTCTAACGGCAAATTGTTCCACAACCGAGGCCCGACCACAGAAAATACTTGATCCCCTCTGCGTTTGAGTCTGGAATGTGGGACTAATAACAGGTTCTTGTCGCTTGATCTCAGACTTCTAGAAGGAGTATATGGTTGCAGCAGTTCAGATAGATAGCTGGGGGCTTGGTTACGTAGAGATTTATAAACAAATAAAAGGATTTTAAAATCGGTTCTGAAATTAATGGGCAGCCAATGAAGGGGCCTCAGAATTGGGGTGACATGAGCGCTTTTTTTACGGCTATTAAAAAGGAATCTTGCTGCAGCATTTTGCACTAATTGAAGACGAGCAATTTGAGACTTTGAAATCCCGCGTTATTTACTAACTGAGAGTTAGTTACAAACAAGCTAGTAGTTATTAAGCCTCTAGTGTGGAATTTATGTTCCAATTTAAGAAAGAACTCACAAACGTCTGGTGCAACCCGACCCAGTTTACTACAATCTCATTCCTATTTCCCAGATTGCACTGCTATATTGCCTCCTCTTCTCAACACCGGCCTGTTTAGTCAACTTTGTTGGTGTGTTATGCAGTGTTTCATAAGTAGAGAGCTTAGTTGGGACATTTGAAGTCTCAGGCTCAGAGCAAGTCTGTTTACTGACCGTTTGCGTGTTCAGTCAAAAGTGCACAGGTTCATATAAATGCACCGGGGAACAAACTTGACAGTCTGTTTTGGGAAAACTAAACGCTGCATTTGTTAGTTTGTGAAATTGAATCTTTACAAAACAGTCAAAAGTTTCATTTTAGAAACTTGATAAGCTAGAAATCCTTGAGCAGACATAAATATTACTGTATGTCCACTTGGTTTTCATCCAATTTCAGATTTCCCTGCCCCTAAATGTCACATTAAGGAAAATCTAACTTTGTTTGACGGTTTACGTGTCAGTCAGACGCCCTCTTTCTGTCTAAGCGGGTGGTTCTTGGCCTGAATAAGCTGCAGTGTGTACAAGACTTTGATCAATAGCCTAAAGCCTGGCTAGGACTTAGTTGGGGGTTTATGCAGTACTTGTAAGAGCTTATCCAAATTTAGTAAGAAGAGAAAACTTTTGATAAGTCAGGCAGGAATAGCCGCTGCATGCGTGTAACTAGGAAGGCATGAAAAAGCAAACTGGATGTCAGAAGGTTTGGCTGTTGTGTTGTGTGTGTGTGTGTGTGTTAATGCAAAATCCCAAGTGCACAAGAGCAAGATTTCTGCCCGCAAGTGCTTGTTTAAGTGAACTTCTGAGTCGTTCCTCTTAGTAACTCTATCTGTAGTCATTATAAAGCACAGGAACCTCCTGCTGTTCTCCGTGATAACTAAAACCCCATCTGTGTCATCTGAGATTCCCAGCAGCTCAGCTCAGCAGTGCTTACTGAATCACAGAGGGAGAGGAGGATCAGACCGGAGAACAAGGGTTGTGGAAATCAAGAATCATTTTGTTTTTCTCCCTCAGGTTCACTTATAAAGATAGTCAAGGTTTCTTTCAACAAAAATTGTTGTGTTCTCAAACCTTACACCCAAAAACAAAACAGGTACACACTGTAATTCTGTAATAATGTACATTTATGCATTTGGCAGATGCTTTTATGCAGATTACATTGCATTTCAAGTTATGGTATTTTATTGGTTTGATTTATTGATTCTCCGGGATTTCATGCTAACATCATTCTAACAACATGTTAATCATAGTAAATCATGCTGGAATGTGGTAAATCGTAGTAAATCATCTTAGAAACATGGTAAATCGTGGTAAATAATGCTAAAACGTGGTATATCATGGTATCACAACATGGTAATTGTGTTAGTATCTGCCAAGTGGCGAGTTTTGCCACTGCAAGCACCACTTCACATTTTCTTCAGGAAATGTACATTCTAGTTATTATTATTGTTGTTAATAATTATAATAATTATACTTTAACATATATTTAGATATTTGAAGTGGTGTTTTGATAAAAATATCATAGAATGCAAATCAAATAATAATAATAAAAAGCTAATAAAATAATAATTAGAAATAATAATTCAAAAGGTATATATTTCTTGAAGACATGACACTGATTCAACATACAGATTTTTTATTTTAAAAAATGTATCATTGATTTATGTTTTTTTTTTTACTTTGTCAATAGTTTAGCATTAAACGTTATATCAACATTGTGTCAACGTTGAAACAACAACGGACATTATCTCAATGAAACTGTATTTCAACTTTGAAGGTCACCCATGTGCCGACTAGAACTGAAAAGAAAAGTCTGTGCTGTTGGCCTCTAAGGAAAACTGGACACAATTATGTTAAATGAATGAAACAGCACTTTATTCTGTACTCCTGTATCATATGCTGCAAATATGAATTTACATGGGATTTTCCTTCATTAATCTCATTTAGTGGATTTTCAAAAGTATGTGAATTTCACTGTGAAACTACAGCAAGAATTCCAACAACAATCAGCTACTATGAAGAATTGGTTTAAACACATGCACAAAAAACAGAGACAATTAAAAAATCAGCACATGAATCTCAACAATGGTGGCAATAAAAAAACCTGCTGGGAGTTTTATACTATCCTGGAACCCAGCATGCATTGCGACATGACACTTTTGATTGTCACCATTGTTGAGGTTCATATGCTGATTGTTGATATCGGTGTATGTCTAGTCACGCAGGAGTTAAAAGTTTTAGACACAATTTGATTTCAATGTTTTTAAAGTTAACTGAAACATTGATGATCCTATGCTGTAGAAACACAGAAGTACTGTGATCACTAAATACAAATACTTTCGTACATGTAAGAAATAAATGAAGTTAAACTGGTTTCACGCTCAGTGTGTCTGGAAGTCAGTTGTAGCCCAGCTTACAGACTTTTTTTTATAAGAACGTTCTCCAAATATTCAGTATTGGTTCTGGGAACATGAAAAATGTCCAGTTTTCTTGACGTTAGAGGAATGTGTTTTAAAAGGTATAATGTTCCTCAAACTTTCAACTTAATTTTGATTTAAAATTCAACATTCTAGGAATGTTGATTTCTAACATTCCAAGAACATAAAAATGTCCAGTTTCCTTAATGTTACTAGAATGTTATTTAAAGGTTAGTGTGATGTTCCTGAAACATTCTTTCAATCATCTTTAAAAAGAGTAATAAGAACACAAACTACAACGTTATTCAGAAACAGCCTTAGATGAACTGAGGATAAAAGACATTAACTCTCTGAAGATCTGATTAAACAACTCCACAAAATAGAGACGTTAGAAATCAACGTTCCTAGAATGTTGAACTTTAAATCAAAATTAAGTTGAAAGAACGTTTGAGGAACATTATACCTTTTAAAACACGTTCCTCTAACGCCAAGAAAACTGGAAATTTTTCACGTTCCCAGAACCAACACTGAATATTTGGAGAACGTTCTTATAACAAAAGTCTGTTAGCTGGGAGTTCTTGTGTTTCTGCTCGTCTCTTCTCTTTTTTCTGTTCTTGTCCTTCAGTGATTCTGCTTATCAGGTGTTCATCAGTGTCTCAGTTCACTCATTTCTTTTCATTCACTCTGTCAAGTGGACTATATTAGTGAACTAATGTAGGGAATAGTGAATGAGGGCATAGGGTGTGATTTGGACACACAGCCTCTGAGAGTCAACTTTGAGTGCTGTTAATTCACAGTATATTCCTGTAGGCTTGAAAACGACAAATATTACCCAGAAGATTGTTTTCTATGGTATTTTACTGTTATAATGGAAAATGGTATGATACTGTAAGGCTTTTGCCATTTTTTACAGCACGGCTTAACAATGCACAGATGTTTTTTTCTCAAAAAAATCACAAAAAAAATTACTTACATTAAGATTTATTTTGTGTGCTTTTCCAAACTTTTCCACTAGATGACATCCAGACTCCACAGGTGACCATCGATTTCCATATATGGTTTGAGTGAATTGAACCATTTACTTCCATGCTTTGCAAGTACAGTTTGTGCAGTAATGGTAATATTTGGTTTTGAACCACGTCACAAATAAAGAATCTATCTCTATTTATCTATTGCGCTATAATTTCTTTTGAATCACCAAATATGAAAATTATAGTCTGAACGCTTACAAATGCTATATTGTTTGTCGAGACTACTTTATGTTTAGACTAAGATATTACTGATATAAATGTAGAATGGCAAGTGTCCCACAGGTGTCGGGGAGGGGCAGTCTTAAAAATATTTTTATAAATCATAAATTCTGATATTTATTCTTTGTAATGTGTGAAAAGTATTGATATTAAAAGTTAATTCTTTGTATGTTGATTGTATGTTTATTTTTTATTTTTTTATTTTAAATTTTTTTTAAAGTGGGATTTTTGGAGAATCCAATTTGGGTCATTTTGACCCGGACCATACAGGCTGCAACCAGAAATCGAACTGGGGGTTAATTAAGAGAAGGGGGTTAATTAACAGAAATCGAACATGAGGGTTAATTAAGAGAAGCTTTTCAAAATGAATAGGAGAGCATACAAAATGTTTGCATATACAGTATGTTTAAATAAACGTATTATTACAAATATATATTGTTAACACATATGATCTTAACATACTGCACAGTACCATATAGAAATGCATTATATAAATATCTGTAATATATGCATATATACTAATTTTACTATAGGTATTATACCATAAAACTATGATATAAAACTATATCAATCCATATAAAATCCTAAATAAGCATATGGAATGTTTGCTAATGTTGTTTAAATAAATTTATACATAAAATATATATTGTTTACATATATGGCATTAACATACATTACCTTATAAAAAGGTCAGCAGCCATGTCACCCTGTAGCCCAAGACTGGTTGCCCACTGAAGCTAAGCAGGGCTGAGCCTGGTCAGTACCTGGATGGGAGACCTCCTGAGAAAACCAGGTTGCTGCTGGAAGAGGTGCTAGTGAGGCCAGCAGGGGGAGCTCACCCTGTGGTCTGTGTGGGTCCTAATGCCCCAGTCTAGTGATGGGGACACTATACTGTCAAAGAGCACCGTCCTTCGGATGAGACGTAAAACCGAGGTCCTGACTCTCTGTGGTCATCAAAAATCCCAGGATGTCTTTCGAAAGAGTAGGGGTTTAACCCCGGCATCCTGGCCAAATTTGCCCAGTGGCCTCTGTCCATCATGGCCTCCTAATCATCCTCATATACTGATTGGCTTCATCACTGTCTCCTCTCCACCAGTAAGCTGGTGTGTGGTGGGCGTTCTGGCGCAATATGGCTGCCGTCGCATCATCCAAGTGGATGCTGCACATTGGTGGTGGTTGAGGAGATTCCCCCCTTCTATGTAAAGCGCTTTGAGTGCCGAGAAAAGCGCTATATAAATGTAATGAATTATTATTATTATTATTATAAAAAATCATCACATAAATATTTTTAATTTATGTGTTTATACTAATTTTACTATGGGGTTTCATATGTTTTCATATGTGACATAATGTATATCAAATCCTATATGTTCTGGCTCTGGCTGCTATAATTGTGTGTTTATAAAGCACAATTGTTGTAGCTAAAAAAGCCATGAGAAAATGAGATCAGGTGATGTTGGCTGTTTATTGATGACGATATCATCACGTAATTGCATGAATCCCTGATCTTATTCAGTGTCTAATGCTTTGATTATAGAACTTGTGGTTTTAATATTGCTTTATTCATAATAAAAGGCATTTGATTCTACAGCATATCTAGCAGTGTTGTTTATCAAATAATATACTTGGTTTTAAAACTAATTAGTGCACAAAAACCTATCATCTATGACATTACTTAGACGCACACAGACATCAAGAAACAGCATATGAATCTCAACAATGGTGACAATCAAACAAAATATCCAGATAATCAGATCAACTCTGAGCATAAAACAAGCTACAAAAAATCCAGCTGCATAATTTATTAATGCTGCAATGCATGCTGGGAGATAAGGGTGAGTTTTGATCGGTGGTACCCAGCATGCACTGCAGCATGAAGCATTTCATTGATTGTCACCATTGTTGAGAGTCATACACTGATTCTTGATGGCTAAGTAATAATGTAGAGGAAACAGTTTTATGCACTAAATGTCTTTAAAATCCTTTATATTATTTGATAAACAACATTGCTCTCATGCTGTAAAATGAAATCTATTATAAAACAACATTAAAACTACAAGTCCTATATAATCAAAGCATTAGACACTGAATAAAGAGTCAAGGGTCAAGAGCACAACTAAAGCAAACGCTAACCACCATCATGGTGACTTTAAAATGCAAAATCTGATTTCATTAAAACAGAAATTAAATAAAGTAAACCTGGTTAGTTTTAAGTGGAGCTGGTAATACAGCCATGCATTTCACCTTTTTGTATGGTTTATTCCAACCAAATTTCAACGACTGCCCAACGTTGGCGCTTGACGTCAAACAAACATTTAGACATCAACCTGACTTTCATTTTCAACCAAAATCCAACATCTGACCGACGTTGTAGTCTATTTCCTGTGCCTGCTGGGATCAACATCATGACATCTTGACGTCAAATAAATGTTGAATTGACATCAAATACCAACAAAGCATGACATCAAAATAACATCAAAATGACATCAGCAGAGGTCAAAATCTTGACATCAGCAGAGGTCAAAATCTTGACATCAAATTGACATCGACACTTTGACGTCAATATGACTTTCATTTTTGACCTATTTCGTGACGTAATTTCGTCAATGTTGGTGTCATATTGATGTTAAATTGACGTCAAGGTGCCCGCTGGAAGCACAACATAAGTTATTTCTGGTATATGCATTGTAATGCAACAAGTCCATAGCCTTATCATGTTAGGCCTATTCATCAATGCACGTTAGATCGTGAATAAGTTAGTCGTGCTACAATTCAATGCAAAAGCACATATGTGTTTTCTTAATGCACAGAGTAATAAGTTAGATCTCTTATGCAATGAATTACAATAGCACATGTGTTATATCTTCAATAAACAACGGAATGAGATAGTTATTATATGCATTGCAATGCAAAAAGTAAACAGCTTATGTTATTCTTCAGTGCAAAACTTTAGATCGTGTGTGCAATGCAACAGTATACAAATGTTACCTTTTCGTAACACGGAATGAGGTAGTTATTCTATGCATTGTAATGCAAAAGGTATGGCAAGCCATGGCAGGATGACTTGTAGGCTATAGTCTACTTGAAAGGAAAACAAATTTGCAGAGTAAAAACAGAGTTTGTGTTGCTGAATCATATATATTTTTTCTAGTAGGCTACATCTTAAAATATAGAGCTCATGACAAATCAAAGTTCCAGATGAACAAACATTAAATGCAAAAACCAGTGTGAATAACAATATATTAAAATAAACTAGAGAGTGGATACACAGATATGGCCTATTTATGAATGAAATTCATGCATTTATTTGTCATTTAAACCGACGCAAACAGGGAAAGAGAGTAGAAAACATACTCGGTTACTAACGTAACCTCGGTTCTCTCATGAAGAGGGAACGAGTACTGCGTAACAGCTTACGCTATGGGGAAATCTCTTTTCCGAGAGATACTGAAGCCAAAAATTATCCTTAATTTTGGAATAATGTAAAACGCGTTGCGGCAGCACGCAGACATAGGCGAGACAGCTCGCGCGCCTATTAGCTGCTCTGCGGCAACTGCAGCAACCTATCGAAAGGCCCCGTCGGGCGTGGCCTTGGGCTATAAATATAGCTCGAGAGGCTGGTATAGCTGGTTTTCATCGCCGGAGCGAACCAGAGCGTGTTGTAGGCACGGCAGATAGCAGTACTCGTTCCCTCTTCTAGAGAGAACCGAGGTTACGTTAGGTTCTCTCGTACTGCGTAATAGCTTACGCTATGGGGAACACAGTGTAAAACGCCGTGCGTGCTGAGATCCAGTACCAAAGTCCCAAGGGCAAGTGCCCGGGGCCCAAACAGCACATGATCATAAGGGACTCACAGAGAGTCCAGGAAGAGGGGCTAGAATAGCATCATTCCTAATAATAAATAGCATCCTACAAGGAGCAATTATATAGATAGTGTTTCACACACAGCCAGGGCGAAAACTCGGCCTAATTTGGTGAATATTATGGGTCTTACACACTGACATTATTTTATTAAAGTGCATTTGTCAGTGCCGCACTCGTAGCCTACTGACTCTTATTCTGCCTGACAGAAAGAAAGAAGAAAAGCTCGTAGCTTACTGAAGGCGGAGCGTTTTGAGCAATCAGATGAAAGGGGCGTTTCAGCGCCGCCCACTTGTGCAAATTAAATATTGAACCCATAAACCGATTTGTAAACCACAAACGAAAAATGAAAAATCGAGCCAAAATCTAATTTTTCGGTTTTTTAACTAAACTAAAAAACGAATAAACGAGCTGGTTTTCATTTCTCGTTATTCCATTCCAAACAGGAAATGAAATGATCAAAAAGTACACGGACCGTCAAACCGCTTCGTCTTCAGTACAGCCAGTCCGTACGGCACACTCAAATCCCACTTTAATAAGCTTTTGCACCACTCGCTGACATTTGATGCAGAAATATGTTGCTGGGAACACAATTAGTGCTGCTGCGATGCTTTGCTTCTAATGTACGACACTTGAGAGATCGCAAGCCATAGGCTACTACAATATGCTGACATGGAGTTTGGTGTTTTATAGCCTATTTAAGAGCACTGATTTTGGAAGTAGGTCCTACCTGTGTTTCATTGTCCCATTGAAAAATGCAATGAAAATATCTTATATAATATGGATAAAAGTAAAATGTTTTACTCTAGCCTATTATTATATGGGCAATAAGATTGGATTAAAAACAATGATAAACATGTCCGTGATAACATATCCATAACATTTCCCACTCGCCTTTTAATGAAATCAGTTGATGTGTGTGTGTGTGTGTGTGTGTGTGTGTGTGTGTGTTTGACACCAGAAGCTGCTGTGTGCTCTTCCTAATTAAGTATTATTCGAAGTATTATTTCTACAAACTGAGCTCATAACTCATAGGACTGATTACAAGTGTATTTTTTTTTTAAACATACGTAATGTAACTCTCGTATGCAAAATGTATTTGCATTTGTTATAATTTATATCTAATTTAATTTCTTTTTTTCGTTCATGGAGATAGCATGGACAATGTGCCATGTTTTAGTGGAAGATTGCTGCCATCTACTGGAAAGCAAACACATTTAAAATTAAAATAACATGACATTTCAAGGACAGCCACTAGATGGCGGCAGCGCCTCACTCACTGGCTCGTTTGCCATTTCCATTGTTTCCATCATATTGTAGGTATTCATCTTTTCACAAGTTTTCATTTAGATTTGTGTTTAGACAATATAAAATCATTATTATAACAATAAAAAAAAAAATCTTTAGTCAAAGTATCTGAAGTTCCATTGTTTTTTACAATACAGTCAAACCTGATCATGGTGTTGTATGTGTGTAGGCCTATATGTGTGTGTTTTTGTATACGTTCTGCATTGTGGATGTTTTATGGTGTAACCCCTTCATTTCTGTGTCTGCTCCGCATTGTAGCTGATTTATTTTTGGGACAAAATATGTAACAGAGAGCTATGGATGACTTTTGGGGGTGGGGTTGTTTGTGTTTTGGGTGAGCATTCCCCAATGTGGATGTGTTAACGTCTTGTTGCTCTCAAATCATGTTCAGTTTTGGTTGCATGCATTGTTGTGAAAATAAATAACATTTTGCACATTACATTTTCAATTGTATTGACTGACTCACACATCTGCCTGCAGACACCCAGCTGTGCAGATTCATTTATAGATTTAACAACATTTAACCCAAGCCAGTGGTCACCAATCAGCTTCGGAGGACCAATGTCCTGCAGTTTAGCTCCAGCCTATTCCAACACAATTCATCAGGAACAAAAGCTGTAACTGGGGTGGTAGCCTTATATATATTCTGAGAGTGTAGCCTGTATATTTCTAGTAATCCTGAAGACTTGCTTAGCTGGTTCAGGTGTGTTTATTGGGTTGAAGCTAAACTTTGCAGGACAGGACACCCCTGACATAGGCCCTTCACATCAATTGAATGTGATTTATCAACACATAGTACATCTTAAAATATAGAGTTCATGACAAATGAAAACAACATAAAGAAAGTATTTTAGTTGTTAGAAAATACTACCAGAGCTTTGATGGACAAACATTATATGCATAAAACAGTGGGAATAAATAATACCTTGAAAGAAATGAGCAAATCTCAGAGAAACATCAAACAATTAAGCATGTAACAATAATAACTTAAAAAGTGCTGTCTTATAATTTACAGTGTTAAAAGGCTTGGTTTTAAATTGTATCACACATGATCAAATCTGTTAAATGTAATTTGTAGATTAATGTATTCGGTTAATTACTTAAAGCATCATGATCCAGTTAATTTTGAATTATTTGTTTAACACTGAACCACTGCAGAAACTGTCCTCAGATCACAATTCATTAATTGCGATTTTTGTATTATAGGCCTTAAATTGAAATATGAATAGGAACTGTACTGTTAACGTTATAGGCTAGAATACACTGTAAATTACTGGTTATAAAAAAAATGTTGTTAATAGTTTACTTTGGATTAGAAATGCAATCCAACTGTTACTCTCAAACCCTGATAATTTTGTCAGGTATTCAGTATCCTACAAGTTCAACTGATTCAATTATCTTTTTTTTTATCTCATTCTATTTGTGTGAACTGAGTACTCAACGAGTCATGCTGTTACATTTCTATCTATTTTCACAATTATTTATTCAGGTGTCTCTCTCTCTCACACGCACGCACGCGCACACACACACACACACACACACACACACACACACACACACAAAGGCCACACGCAACACACACACGACAGGTGTGTACTTCAGGGATGCAAGGTTCAGATGGTAACTAATTAGAATAGTTAAGTCAAATACTGAAAGTTTTTACATGTATTATCTTCCTTTATTAAAATATTATTAAAAATGTGTTAAAGATTTTATAAGCATATTACAAAGTTGTTACAGAGAAATTATGAACACAATGTAAAAAAAAGTGTGAACCAGCAAAATATGAATAACTGATTATGCTGTAGTATTGTCTTCACTATTGTCTTCTTATAGAAGAAACTGAATTTGTTTCATAATTGATGAATTTTACAACATTAATACTGTTATTTTCATGTTTATTACAGTGAAGATGCTTTAAAACAGTTTGTATAAGGGCCCGCTAACACCAAGAACGACTACATTACACACCAGCGGATGGTTTCGGTCGGTTTATCATAAGCGCCGCAGTTTTGTCGTCTGTCTCGAAAGCAGGATGGATTCTGATAGGCTGAGAATGTTTTTTATACATTATAATGCATTACAAATTGTTTATTCAAAGAAATGAAATGAAATGAAAAAAATGAACAAAACAGCATCATGTATTTGATGGCTTGCGATCTCTCAAGTGTCGTACATTAGAAGCGAAGCATCGCAGCAGCACTAATTGTGTTCCCAGCAACATATTTCTGCATCAAATGTCAGTTAGTGGTGCAAATTATTAAAGTGGGATTTGATGGACTCTTATTCTGGCTGTACTGAAGGCGGAGCGTTTTGACCAATCAGATGAAAGGGCCGTTTCAGCTCCGCCCACGTGTGCGAAAGAAATATCAAAGCCATAAACCGATTTGTAAACCACAAACGAAAAATTAGAAATCGAGCCGAAATCTCATTTTCCGTTTATTAAACTAAACGAAAAAACTATCCGTTTTTTCATTTCTCGTTATTCCATTCCAAACTGGAAATGAAATGATCAAAAAGATGAAAGGGGAGTTTCAGCACCGCCCACATGTGCGAACGAAATATCAAAGCCATAAACCAATTTGTAACCACAAACAAAATCAAGAAATCGAGCCGATAATCTCATTTTCCGTTTATTAAACTAAACGAAAAAAAACTAATAAACGATCCGTCTTTTCATTTCTCTTTATTCCATTCCAAACAGGAAATGTACGGTGGCCCAGTAGTGCACAACACAAAGAAATGTAAAAAGCAAACATAAGTTCACAACACAACGAAATTTAGCCACAATACAGAATCCACAACACAACGGAAATGAGCGACAACACAACGGAAATAAGCCACAACACAACGGAAATAAAGCCGCAACACAACGGAAAATGTACAACACAACGGAAATAAGCCACAACACAACGGAAAATGTACAACACAACGAAATAAAGCCGCAACACAAAGGAAATGCTCACGACCACTAGAGGGCTCTCGGAGCGCGGTAAAGTTATGCAACCATTGTAATATCGACATAAAATATACTTCAAAATCACCTACATGAATTATAGCTGTGTATTTATACTGGAGAATTATTTGACGCGTTACCACAGCGCATGATCCCCAAGGGAACGTCTGGCAATTCCACCAAGTGGTTAAAAAGTATAATTTATCATATAATTTGATAAATAAAAATCCAAACCATTTGGTGAATTGCAGAATTACAGGAAGGTATTGGCACAATTTCACCTGTAATAAGTCAGTCTGGTCACTAGGAACCTATCACAAGCTTTAGGACATGAAAAAAGTAGGCCTAATGTTTTTATTAAAAAAAATAATTGTGTACTGTGCATATAGGGAGCTATTGGCACAATTTCACCTGTTGTAAGTCAGTCTGGTTAATAGGAACTACAACCTTTGAAACGTGCACGGCCCCACTTTTCAACAGGCCCACCCAAAAAAAAAAAAAAAAAAAACTTTTATTATATTACAGAAATGTCCAAAAAAAACAAAAAAACAATTGTTTACTGTAATGAAGGGAGGTACTGGAAAAAAATCAGCTGTAGTAAGTCAGTCTATTACCAATACAATCAAGCTTTGGATTTGGAACATGTCTGTTTTTGAATGTTAAAAGTAATTAATTTTAATTAATAAAATTATATGTTTAACAACTTGGCGGACGTTCCCTCATGAGCACGTCAAAGCATTCTAGAGTAGCCTATAAATATGCAGCTATAATAAAAAAAAATAAAAAAATAAAAAATATGCAGCTATAATGCACGTAGGTGATTTTGAATGAATAAATATCGATATACAATAGTTAGCTACATAAGCCTACTGTTAAAACTAATAGTGGTGTAGTTAAATGTTTTAGACTCAGTTGCATGGAAAACTAACTTTATCGCGCTCCGAGAGCCCTCGGGAGAATTTCTGCTGTGTTGCGGCTTTATTTCGTTGTGTTGTACTGTACATTTTCCGTTGTGTTGTGGCTCATTTCCGTTGTGTTGTGGATTCATTTTGTTGTGTTGTGAACTTATGTTTGCTTTTTAAATTTCGTTGTGTTGTGCACTACTGGGCCACGATGCTACGGATAATCATCAGATGATACACGGACCACGGTGGGCCTCTTACCCCTCACACTGGGTCAAAACCAGGCCAGCATAGGGCAAAAGACACAAAGTATTGATGCTTTAGCTAAAATAATATGCTTTTAATAATGTCTAAGTTAATACTTGACTTATTTTTACAGAGTTTGGAGCAAAACCCTGCAGGACTGTGACTCTCCAGGACGAGTGGTGGCCACCACTGCTCTAGACTCTATAAATGTTTCAAAATCCACAAATGCACAAGAAGTGATCTACAAAAAGCATTCCATAAACGAATGCCTGGCAGAAATGTGTTTGTGACATAAAACATATTTGTGGATACTTTTTTATTTGCCTTTTTCTAATTTTTTTTATGGGAATTTATATTATATTTTTATGGATTTTGAATGTTATTAATAATATTCAATACTGAATACAAATATCTATAAAAAGGAATTTATTGATTTATTGATTTATTTATTGTTGTTCCAGTTTATTCTTCTCTCCTTTTTCTCCCTTCTTCTTTCTCAAATGATCTGCCTTACACGACCAAACTTTCTAGTTTGATTGGTTTGATTGTCAAAGAGTTTTATTTATACAGAATAATTATTTTAAACATAATTTAAAACGAGATTTAAACATAAATCTATGAAGAAGTGTCAAATGAGCCAGTGAGAGGCGCACTGCAGACATCTAGTGGCTGCAGTTGAAATGTAATGTTCTTTTATTTTAAGTGTCTGTTTTCCAGTAGATGGCAGCAATCTTCCAATAAACCATGGCACATTGAGAAAAATAAAATGAATGAAGTGAAATTGAGAAATGTAGTTTTTCTTTATATTTATAGAAAAACTAACTTATTCCGTGCATCGAAAAATAATATATGCATATATTTCAATGCATTGAATACAATAACTAACTCATTCATTTAATTGTGCAACAGTGCAACAGTATCTCTTCAATGCATATCGGAATGAGTGCAACACCCAAATACAGAGGGCCATACAGAGGTGCCTTTCTGACCTATTGAACTTAGTTTGGTCATATACATGTATGGCTGACATAACATCAGAAGAGGTAAATGAGTATGTTTAGAAAGTTAGGATCAAGTACTCCTGTGCCAGAAATATGTTCAGTAGGTCAAAAAGGGACCTCTCTGTGGCTGATTTAACATCAGAAGGAGTCTATAAGTTACATTGTTTAAAACCTTTTGAAATCCCTTTGACCAGAAATAAATTCAATAGGTTAGAAATGGACTTCTATATGGCTTATGAAGAAGTCTATGAGTATTGTAAAGAAAGTAAAGAAATGTAAAGATTAAGTACTCTTGGGCCAGAAATATGTTCAGTAGGTCAAAACTCTGTCTGGCTAATATAACATAAGATGTCAATCTGTGTGTATTAACTTAATGTAAAAAAAGGACTCTTTGGCCAGAAATATGTTCAGCAGGTCAAATAAGGTCTATTGTATGGCTGAATTAACATCAGAAAGAGTCTATGAGGATATAAAGTTAAAATTTGAGGAACCTTTGACCTGCAATAAGTGAGATATGGACTTCTATATGGCTTATGGCTTATGAAGCCTTCTGATGCTTCATCAGGAGTCAATAAGATTGTTCACTATGAAAGCTTCCTCTGAATGTTAAGTTCAATAGGTCAGACACAAGCTCAAACGTGCATTGAGAATAACTTTTGCATTAAGAATAACATACAAGTAATAATAAAAAGCAATAATATCATATAAACTGTGCGCTTGTTTGCATTACAATGCATACCAGAACTAACTCATTCCGTTGTGCATTAAATAGATAACATGAGTGCTGTTTTATTGCATTGCATAAAAGATCTAACATTGCTCTGTGCAATAAAAACACATGTGCTTTTGCATTGCTTTGCACAACTAATGTATTCATTTGTGTGATGAAGAGAAATCGCTGCATTAGCTTTGCTTTACAATGCATACAATAATTAACTCATTCCGTTGTTCAACAAAGAAACAACATATGCTGTTGCTTGCATTGCACAAACGATCGAATGTTGTGCACTGAAGAATAACATGTTATGCACTTTTCGCATTGTATTGCATTGCACACCAGAACTAACTCATTCCCATGTGTTGTTGCAATGCATTGCACACACGAGCTAACGTTGTACACTGAAGAATAACATAAAGGTTATGCACATTTCGCATTGCATTGCATTGCATTGCATTGCATTGCATTGCATTGCATTGCATTGCACACCAGATTTAACTCATTCCCATGTTCATTAAATAGATAGCATGTGTAATAACATGACATTACATTGCAATGCATTGCACACACTATCTAACGTTGTGCATAGAAGAATAACATAGGCTATGCACTTCTTGCATTGCATTGCATTGCACAAAGGATCTAACGTTGTGCACTGAAGAATAACATATATGTTATGCACTTTTCGCATTGCATTGCATTGCACACCAGAACTAACTCATTCCCATGTTCATTAAAGAATTAACATATGTGTTGTTGTATTGCATTGCACAAACGATCTAACTTTGTGCACCGAAGAATAAAATATAGGGTATGCACTTTTCGAATTGCATTGCACACCAGAATTAAATCATTCCCATGTTCATTATAGAAATGATAGTGTGTTCTTGCATGCATTGCACTAACGATCTAACTGTGCATTGAAGAATAACATATAGGTTATGCACTTTTTGCATTGCATTGCATTGCAGTGTACACACGATCTAACGTTTTGCATTGAACAATAACATAGGATATGCACTTATTGCATTGCATTGCACACTCATTCCCATGTTCATTAAAGACAACGTGTGTTGTGCTGTTGCATTGCATTGCATTGCACTAACGATCTAACCTTGTACACTGAAGAATAACATATAGGATATGCACTTTTTGCATTGTAGACCAGAACTAAATAATTCCCATGTTCATTCAAGAGATAATCTGTGTTGTTGGATTGCATTGCATCGCATTAACGATCTAACGTTGTGCACTGAAGAATAACATATAGGTTATGCTCTTTTTGCATTGCATTGCACACCATAACTAATTCATTCCAATGTTCATTAAAGAGATGATATGTGTGTTGTTGCATTGCATTGCTTTGCATTGCATTGCATTGCACTAACGATCTAACGTTGTGCACTGTAGAATAACATATAGGTTATGCACTTCTTGCATTGCATTGCATTGCATTGCACAGCACACCAGTCCATATTTGACCAATTGAACATATTTTTGGCCAAAGAATCCTCTAATTTTTTTTTACTATTATAAACTTATCGCCTCCTTCTGATGTCAAATCAGCCTTACAGAAGTCCATATTTGACCCAAGGAATATATTTATGGCCAAAGAGTCCTCGATCTTGGACTTTCTATACATACTCATAGACTCCTTCTAATGCTACATAAGCCATATAGAT
>FLSR01000723.1:16876-27824 GCA_900092035.1 Leuciscus waleckii
CCACTTCCTCTTTCCCTCTTATCACTCTTTATCACAAACAACATGGTCAGTCACATTAAAGGCTCATAACACACAAGTGTTAGTGGGAGTAGTAGGTTTTTGACACTTTGAATGGTTCTTTTTTGAACTATGCACATTGTATTTATAATTGTATTTTGTTTTTATGTGTGTGTTTTGTGTTTTCAGAAGTTCACTGTGTTTCTGAGTGGACTCTCCTGCTCTCTTCTGCTTCCCGACTGGACAGAAAGTGTTGAAGACACTGTGGACATCAAGACTCTCGCCCGTATAATAAACTTCTTTGAGAAGAAGTAAGTTTGTCTTCAACCTATGAAAAATTAAAAGTTTAAGTTCAGCAATGAGGAAGTAGAGCAAAAAAGAGGAAGTAGAGAAATGAGAAGCGCTCAGTCAAACAGTCATGGATTGAAAACATAGGAGTGTGTCATTAGTCAATACTTGATCTTGTTTACTGTTTTCCAGCTATAAGAGAGTCGATACAGATGGACATCCCCGTCAGTACGCCACCGCCATCAATGTGCCGAAGGAACAGTGTCAACAGAACTTCAATCTGAACACCTTCCTGACTCAGGAGAAAGCTGTGAATGTGAAAAATGCTATTACTGATGAAACAAATGCACTTTACCAGGGTGAAGAGCTCATCGCTGCAGGAACTAAAAAACAGAAAAAATACAACATGCATTCAGAGTCTCTCCTGCTGAATCCTGCTGACATCTCGCCTATGAGCAATCTTTTGAATAAAAGAAAAGACGGCTGCTCTGTTTTCTACACCTTTGAATCTCCCTGTGTTAACACGTGTCTGAATCCGTCAAGCAGTCACAACATTATAAATGCTCTGGAGAAATGGAAAGAACATGATGGAATTAAAGCTTTTGTCTTCAAGGATTTCTGGAAGTTTGACATTAAAAAAGATCTTCAGACTGCGTTTAAGCAGATTGTGGCTCATGTTCCTCTCTTCCGCTGTGTGAGTGAGAATGAGTGTTATGCTTGTAAAGGGGAAGGAAACACTCCCATAGACGCACGCTGTCTGCCTCCAAAAGAGATAACTGAGCTAACTGCAGTAACGTTCACCTCTTTCCCATAGGATTCTGTATTAGTGAGATCTACTATCCTTTGTTTTTATAATCATTATGCTTAGATGTGGTAGTAAAATGCATTTCAAAAATAATCTTGCTTCCAACTTGAACTAATAAAATACTTCTGCCTGGCAAACTTTGTGTTTATGGTTTTTTTCGAGATGGTGTGGGTCATAAAAAGTCAAAAGGGAGAGTCATAATGCAAAAGTTTGTTTATTGTGAACACTGCAGATGTATGGGTGTTTGTATTTATTTGAGAACTCGGGTGCATTGTTAACATTACTGACAAGAAGGAAAACAAGCTTTATGCAGCTGTCGGGGTGAACGAAGACAGACACAGTGCCGGCATCATTGGCCTCGGAGAGGAGTTTATATTAAACAAACAAAACAGAAATCGCTTTCTAGGTTAACAAACTAAAAAAATTAAAAAAAGTGGAAATGAGGCTAAGTGCAGTACAGAAAATAAATATAGGCTATTTCACTATGAGAAAAAGCAGATACACAAATTGATGATGATCGCAACAGCTTTCAGTGATGTTATAGTTTTAGACAGTAAGGGTGAGAGTTTAATGCATGACTGTATCGACTGGTAAAAAACTGCCATGCAGATCCTTCAAATGGACCAAACCGAATGTCAAACAGTGTTGCCGTATCTCTCCATGAGCAAACTTTGGTCTAACAGACAGTTCTCCTTAGATAGGAAAATCACTGGCCACTTTATTAGGTACACCTTGCTAGTACAGGGTTTTACAATTTTGCCTTCAGAACTGCCTTAATTCTTTGTGTCATAGATTTAATAAGGTGCTGGAAACATTCCTCAGAGATTTTGGTCCATACTGACATATTAGCATTACGCAGATTTGTCGGCTGCACATCCATGAATGTGAATCTCCCGTTTCCTCCACTTCCCAAAGCTGCTCTATTTGATCAAGATCTGGTGACTGTGAGAACATTTGAGTTTAGTGAACTCAATGTCATGATCAAGAAACCAGTTTGAGATGATTTGAGCTTTGTGGCGGGATGTTTTTCTGTTGGAAGTAGCCATCAGCAGATGATACACTGTGGTCATAAAGGGATGGACATGGTCAGCAACAATACTCAGGTGGACTGTGGTGTTTAAACAATGCTCAATTGGTACTAAGAGGCCGAAGTGTGCCAGGAATATATCCTCATTACACACCAGCAGCCTGAACCATTGAGACGAGCCAGGATGGATCATGCTTTCATGTTGTTTACGCCAAATTCGCAGCAGAAATCGACACTCATTAGACGAGGCAATGTTTTTTCAATCTTCTATTGTCCAGTTTTGTTGAGCCTGTACCCTCGGTTTCTGTTTTCATCTGACAGGAGTGTCATCGGTGTGTTTTCTGCTGCTGTAGCTCTTCTTCTTCAAGGTTCGCCGTGTTCAGAGATGCTCTTCTGCAGACTTCGGTTGTATCGAGTGGTTATTTGAGTTACTGTTGCCTTTCTATCAGCTGAACCGGTCTGGCCGTTCTCCTCTGACCTCAGGCATCAACAAGGCATTTTCACCCACAGAACTGCCGCTCACTGGATATTTTCTCTTTTACTGACCATTCTCTGTAAACCCTAGAGGTGGTTGTGCGTGAAAATCCCAGTAGATCAGCAGTTTCTGAAATACTCAGACCAGCCCGTCTGGCACCAACAACCAATCACTTAAATCACCTTTCTTTAAAGACGATATATTTACTAATATATCATAATAATAAATAGTAGGTTTACTAAATAATTTTATATTCAGTAATACATAATATATAGATGTGATCAGATAGGTACTGCATATGTACCATAGTGTTGTGCATGTGTTACTCATGCATTATAAACACATATATAGAGAAATACATAATATGATATATTTATTGTCTTTTACAATATTTACATTATAAATGCTCCATAGTTTCAAGCTATAACAAAAGCACAAGCACACACCTGCATAATATTTAGCCAAGGACTATCACTGTGCTGAGAAGTGCACAGTCATCACTTTTATTACATAGTAATTATAGTCTCAAAAATTTCGGCCAATCGTCAGCCGAACCACAGACTCTACTCTTCAGCACAATCAGGTAACCGCAAAAACTCACAGATACCAGAAAACCTTTTAAATTCCAAAATAATAGAATATTAAACACACATTAAACAGATATCCCCCCTATATTAATATGGAGCAAAACTGTCAAATAAACTTAATTTTAACATTTGCTTTCCTTTAACAGTCAGAAGCAAAGCATGCTGGGAACGAGAAATCTGTTGTAACTCATTCCGTGAATGTGTGTGTATATATGTGTGAACATACATTCACATTTATATTGGAACATGTATGTGCAATAAATGTACACAATAAAGGATAAAACTTTGTGAATATTACATGTAATGCTATTTTTCTCTTTATTTATAAATATTTTATATGTATTAATAGCCAAACATGGTCAATGCATATATTGCAGTATATTCAAAATTATAAGCACTAGTTTCCCATATATGGAAATGTATTATGTAATATATTGCATTATATTTTGCAGTATATTCCCATGTAATTTTGTTCTGTAAGGGATACAGACCATTGTTTTGAAATTAAGCAGATGAACTTGTGTTGGATTTTATTTTAAGATGACAGTGTATGCGTGTAAATGTGTGTATGTCTGTTTTAACATGATGGATTGTTCTCTGCCTACAGCCCGAGACACTGGTGGCTCCAAATTTAGGTGATATCATAATGGATGAGGGTTCAAAAATGTAGGGATGGGGACATTTAATTGGTTTCCCATTCATTTCAAAGAGCTCTGTTTCAAAAAAGATGGAGCAGACAAGAATAACAGTGTTTAAAAGAGAGGGGTTGGCTGTAGCAAATTTCAGTCATGCAAATTTGATCTAACAGCTCTCCTCAGATAGAAAAATGCATATCAGGCTGCTACATGCAAAAAGTTACACATACAAACCGAGACATTTTCATTTTCATCATCATTCAGATGTACAAAATTATATGTACAGAAAATGATATGCAGTAGGCTATGTAGCAAATAAGTAAAAAGAAAACTCTCATTGAGCAGTGTAACACAAATTCTTATTACGTTCCAGAACATATTTTTCTGTTACTCTTTGTTAGTGTGTACTTTTGTTTGTTGCTTTGGCCTGGCTGAAGTTTGAGCTTTCTTGAACTTCTACATAACAATAGTATAGCCTAAGTGTAACAATTGTCAAGTCAGTCAAGTCATCTTCATTTATATAGCACTTTTAACAATGTAGATTGTTCCAAAGCGGCTTTACATTGATAATAGGAAATTAAAGTAAAAGAGATTGTTTTGGCTTTATAGCAGCTCTAGAATAAAGTTATTGTTCAGCTTAAGTTAGTTTTGATTGATTCACTTTCGTCGCAACGATCATTAGTTATTAACTTAGGGGCCACTAACACAACACCGTTTTAACAGAAAACTCTTAAGTTCTTCTGCGCAAACTTCAAAAACGCGAACCAGTGAGAACGCAGATGGCGTGCACATGCGTATTACGAGTTCAGTCTATAGGTAAGTGCGTTTGAATATATGAGCGCGTGCAGTCCTTCCCTACAAACCAACTCTCAACAAACTACTGGTCTGGCCTTAAAATTAATAATACAGAATTTTTTATCGCTTCCGCGTAGCCACGCGAACCAGAATTATCCCGACAACGCTGTATCTGTCGATAGGTAAAGGTAGGGGAGGGAGGCCTTCACAGGGGGAGAGACTAGTTGACATTTCAGGACTGCGCTGTCGTTGTGTCCAGGCGCAGGTCCTTCATCAGATTTGGATACGGCCTGGATCCGGCGGACTGCGGTAAACCTTGAGATAAACAGAGAGACTAATATTAGCGTAGACGCCATTCTTATGATGTAACGAGTACATCAGGATTTATGGGAAGTGTTCCCGATTCCGGCTGACCTAATCTATGCAGCCGAACATTGAATTATAGAAGTCTATAATTTTGTTGTGTATGCTAGACTAAAGAGATGTGTTTTTAGTCTAGCTTTGAACTGACAGAGTGTGTCTGCTTCCTGGAAAATGTTAGGAAGACTGCTCTTCCTAACATTGCATCAACATTATTTTGTTTTAACATTTGATAATGTCTTCACATCATGTTTTTACTTTAACTCAATAGTAAATTACCAGACACAAGAATAATGATTGTGATAATATGTCATTTTGCTTTGGGCAACTTGTTGTGGAAATTAATACTAAAATAATATTTTAATGCTGAAATCGGTAGTTCTTAACTGGTTTCACTTAAAAACTTGAAATTTACATTGAATATCACATATCAAACAGACAATGATAGAACCTCCACTGTTAAAGATTACCAGTAGTTTATCTTATAGTTTTTTTGCATAAGGTTTGATTAAAGAGCAGAATAAATATGATGCATTGGCTTCTCCTGGTCATCATTCTCAGAACAGATCCAACACGACATCTCTGAAGAACTCAAGCACCTTTGAAAATCTCAATTCTTGACAGACATCATGGTTTAGTAATGTCATTACATGCAGATCCAGATCTCCTATGAATGTCGTTCTCTTTGTAGGAAGAGATGTATGGAGTAGGATTTAACTACTTGTAAAACAATTTTCACTCAGTATAAATTTAACAGCGTATTTAATAGTAAAGGCTATACATAATTCTTGGTGTCTTCAAAGTACATTTTCAAGTAAATTTGACTCATTTTACACTGTCCAATTATCTTAAGGAATACCTATAAAATACTATAATTTAATGCTATAATATGCTGTAAATCATTTAATTAAATATGAATCTTTCTTAAATTACAGAGTATGTTTGCATTAAGTATTTTTAACATTAGTATTGATTTGTGGAGCATACTGATAATGTGTTCGAAAATTATCTGAACAAATTATGTAGCAAATTAGTTCTATGAAATATTAATAATCAATAATAACTGGTTATAATTGATTGTGAATATTTGGATCAGTTAATTTAATTAACTTAATGTCGTAAATTAATATTACAATCAATTAACCTGTTTGTCCCATGAACTCTCAGGATTAATTGTTTATTAACTCTAAGAAATGTACATTTCCGGGGCATGGGGAATGTCTTTCTTAATTTACAGTACTACTAAGAGCAAGTATTTAAAATCTTTAGAGTCTAAAATCTAAAATGATTAGAGACTCCAGTTATGAGCTTGAGACACGGTGTCAGGTTCTGCAAGAGAGTGGACCCAGACGCAGAATGAACGTGAAGGGAAGTTTTTTAACAATACTTAGACAGGGCACAACAAGAGGAGTGAGGCGTGGAACAGTTCAAACAGCAGGGCAGATGACACGACGACAGGCAAGAAGTATGATCACTGAAACCAGAACTGGGGTGACGAAGAGCTTGAAGACTCCAGAGGAAGAGGCAGCACCAGGTGGAATGATGGTTTGGAACACAAACAGGAACACAAGGAACCGGAGGCTTGATGATCTCTTCAGGTTGAAAGGTGTTACAGTCTAGCTGTCAGACAGTTGGAGTCAATGGCCAGTAAACCTCAGGATACAAGGCAGGACAGGAACAAACACAAGACTCACAATGAACAATAGAAGACAAGATAAACAGACAAGGCACGAGAGTATAATTAAATAGGCAAATAAAGGATTAAAAGTAAAACAGAACAAAAACTAGAGGAAAAAGAAAAGAGCTTGGAATAAAACAAAAAGAACTTGCAATCAAAAGATAAAAAAAAAAAAGAACAAACTAATAGGGAGTTAGAAACTGGAAATGACAGAGAAGAAATAAAACTAAAAGAGAAAAAACAAAACCTAACTAGAACAAGACTTGAAGGAAAAAGCAAAAGGATACACTACTGCAAGAAACGATCAAATACTCTACTGGAACAGGAACTATGTTTAACCATACAAAGGCAAACAAGACTATACCACAAAGCACACAAAACGAACCAGCAAAGACATGAGGGAATTGAGGCACAATACAGTGTGTGCAGAATTATTAGGCACGTTGATTTTGTGATCATATTTTATTTCCATGAACATTTTGCCAATTCCAAACCATATTAAACTTAATAACTACTATTAATTTTCTATTTAATCATGTATAAGTGATATATAATTGTTCATGAAGGCTGGAAATGAAAAATGTCTTATTTTCAGGTGTGCAGAATTATTAGGCAAGTTTTCTTTTACAGATAAAATAAGCCAAAAATGAGATTTAACAAAGACTGAAAAGTCAAAAATTATTAAATCCCCATGAGAAGAATGCAAAACTAATGCAATACAGAGATTACAGTAAGGCATGACCATTGGAGAGTGAAATGCTCATTGGGTCAGCAGGGTCAGACAAAAACAGGTGGAGAAGAAAAAACACATGTTAACTGCAAAAGAATGAAGAATTAAGGTGAAGAATTAAGTGTGAAACCATCGGGAACCCTTTAGTCTCCAGCACCACCATTTTCCAGAACTCCAACCTACCTGGAGTCTCCAGAAGAGCAAGGTGACAGGCTCTCAGAGACTTAGGTTAGGCAAAGAATCCTAAAAAATTACCCCCTCTTAATAAGAGTCACAAGCTGAAGTGTTGTTAAATACATGAAGACTGTTTTTTATAGGCTTTATAGACAGACAGATTGAGAGTGACTCTTGAAGGACCAGCACCACATCCTCTTCTACCACTGTTTGAAGAATTCATCTTCCAGAATACGTTTTAATACGTTTTGGGAGTAAATTTTTAGTCCATCTCTGCAAAATGGACTTCAGGGTAGGAGATGGACTAAAAATAAACTCACGAAACGTATTAAAACGTATTCTGGAAGATGAATTCTTCAAACAGTGGTAGAAGAGGATGTGGTGCTGGTCCTTCAAGAGTCACTCTCAATCTGTCTGTCTATAAAGCCTATAAAAAACAGTCTTCATGTATTTAACAACACTTCAGCTTGTGACTCTTATTAAGAGGGGGTAATTTTTTAGGATTCTTTGCCTAACCTAAGTCTCTGAGAACCTGCCACCTTGCTCTTCTGGAGACTCCAGGTAGGTTGCAGTTCTGGAAAATGGTGGTGCTGGAGACTAAAGGGTTCCCGATGGTTTCACACTTAATTCTTCACCTTAATTCTTCATTCTTTTGCAGTTAACATGTGTTTTTTCTTCTCCACCTGTTTTTGTCTGACCCTGCTGACCCAATGAGCATTTCACTCTCCAATGGTCATGCCTTAACTGTAATCTCTAGTATTGCATTAGTTTTGCATTCTTCTCATGGGGATTTAATAATTTTTGACTTTTCAGTCTTTGTTAAATCTCATTTTTGGCTATTTTATCTGTAAAGAAAACTTGCCTAATAATTCTGCACACCTGAAAATAAGACATTTTTCATTTCCAGCCTTCATGAACAATTATATATCACTTATACATGATTAAATAGAAAATTAATAGTAGTTATTAAGTTTAATATGGTTTGGAATTGGCAAAATGTTCCTGGAAATAAAATATGATCAGAAAATCAACGTGCCTAATAATTCTGCACACACTGTATAAAGGGACCAGAGCACATGATGATCAGGTGAGCACAATTAATGAAACGAGGGCAAGACGTGGACTACATCAGGGGGCGTGGTAACAGGAAACGAGGAGGCAGGACAAGAGGAGCACATGGCAAACACAAACAAAGACAGAGCCATGTGCTCAGACACATGACAAACAAGGAAACATTAAACAGTGACAAAACAGACAAGACTGTCAGGGTGGGATCCTGACACACGGACAACTTTACGTGTGACATGAACAAGATTGTATTAACTAAACTAAACACTTAAACTACTCTAACATACGGATACATACATGCATACAGTTTACCAAGGGAAAGAGAGCTGAAGCAGAATACAGGAAAGCAAGAAGTTATAGCATTGTTTGAAATTCAGCAGATCAACAGCCTTGAGTAAACCATCAGTTTAGTTCTAACACGCCCCTCTTTAAAAGGGGTAAGGGTACTTAATGTATCAAATAATGAGACTAAGTTTGATAATTGCATCTCTCGCCCATTTGAATTAAACTGTCCTGATGCAATCTGTTGAGGCTCCAGTTGATCTTTGCTGATGTGGTCTTGATGAGAGAGAACCAGTGGTTTCCAGAGTATCTTTGGTGAATGGAAAGACAAGGCCGTAGCCTGGCACAAACCTGGAGGGTCCTTAGAAGACTTCTAGTTCAGCATCATCTTCACGTCAGCATTTCAGAAAGGGACTAAGAGAGGACTAAGAGAGCTAAGAGAGCTGATCTTGTGATCAGTGATATTTAAAGCGTGAAGGTGTCACTCCCTCTGGAGGTGTGTAAGCCATAAGAAGTGTTTTCTTTGGAGGGAAATTTCTTTATGACCCATTGTTTAAGCAGGCCTTTGAACATGTAATTTGATTGGATGTTTAACACAAGAATCTTTAAGATGCTAATAATACTAATGCGTCACAAAGTTAGCGAAATGTAATGTAAATTATAGGGATGTCCCTATCAGGTTTTTTTGCCCTCGAGTCCGAGTCCGAGTCATTTGATTTTGAGTATCTACCAATACCGAGTCCCGATCCGATACTTCTACATAAAAAAAGAATAAAGAAGAGCGAAAAACAGATCCAGGATGTTCCTTATTTTTTATTTAATTCACCTTAACATTCAACAACTCTGTTAACAAACAGAGCACTTCTGTGAGGTAGCTTGAACAATCAAGTAATAAATAACATAAATTCTTCACTTTTGGACTTAGTGTAACAGTAAATATAAAAAAAGTCTAATATATAAACAAATAGCACCTCAACTTAAAATACCCAGCAGGCATGTAAACAAATTAAAAAATAAAAGTGCCACAGTGTTTGCAAAGCCAGTAATGTGCTTTTAGGAACTGCACTTGCCGGTTTCACACTGCACGCGTTAGCAGAACGTGCAGCGCGTATTTTTTTCGGCGCCCATGTTAACAGATTAGAGCATTCACAGGAGCAGAGCAGAAGCAGCAGTGCCGCGATCGTTTCGGCGCCGAGTCTATTTTGCTGCGCCGCTTACGCTGCATTAAAGTGACAATGCATTGATCATGGCCAAAATACACCGCAGTTTTATCCAAAAAGTGCACTGATGATATCTATTCTGTTTTAAACAGTCGATCAAATGACCAACAGCAATTTAAAAAGAAAACAAATGTCCAAAAACAAACTTGTTGCCAGAACAATAAAAACAAAGATGAACCAAAAGTTATATAAATGACATGTTTAATAAAATAAGCTTCTTGACAAGTCTTTTCTCTTAAATGTATTTGAAAACGAAATAAAGCAATGCCAACTTATCCATTATAGAGTACTCTGTCTGTACACACGCCGCGGTTCAGCCGGGCATGACAAACGCTGCCAGTGTGAAAGCAACACGCGCGTGTCCTGCTCCTGCTCACCATACGCACTGCTCCTGCGCTGCTTACGCTCTGCTAATGCATGCAGTGTGAAACCGGCGTTAGTCTTTATCAGAGAGCTGTTCAAATCACTGACACACTCTTGTAGAACTGAAATAATCTTGACTGTTTTTCTACCCCCTCTTTCCACCACAAGGACCATTTTGAGTTCCCAAAGACACAGATAGTGATCAAGGCCTGTAGGCCAAAATGTGTGTATTTTGGGGGTCGATGAATTGTCACACCTTTAGTACGGTGGGGGAAGTTGTAATTATCTGATTGGTCAGTTTAAACTTTTCACAGTTGGGTTAAAGTCACATGGTCAGGAAAGGATAAAAAAAAGATTGTAACTGTTGCTCTGTCTTTTTTTATGCTCTGGCTCTCTTTCTTTACTTCCTCTTTTCTCTCTCTCTCTCTCTCTCTCTCTCTCTCTCTCTCTCTCTCTCTCTCTCT
>FLSR01000723.1:37098-49718 GCA_900092035.1 Leuciscus waleckii
AGATAGATAGATAGATAGATAGATAGATAGATAGATAGATAGATAGATAGATATCTGACAGACAGACAATTTTATTTAATTAAAATATCAATGAATTTGAATGTCCCAATTATCACCATTTCATACATTTCAGTGGGTTATATAGAATAAATTTAGCTTTTATTGAAATTAAAATATCATTATTTCACTATGTAGTTTTTTCTACAATACTTGAATGTAGAACCGTCTCAAGGTTTTCTACATCGCCTGATTTCCGCCTTCACACTTGATTGTAATATTTGAAACATGTTTTTTCCTGTAAAGCTGCTTTGAAACAATGTGGATCGTAAAAAGTGCTATTCAAATAAACGTGAATTAAAAAAAAAATTCCCTGCATTTACTCTCTAACCCTGTTTACTATGATACCGCCCCCTTTAAAAATCATTTGTTTTTTACATAATATTTAAGGGAGTGAGTCTTTTCTCTCTAATAATCAATGTTTTAGAGTTTTTTTTCCTTGCACAAAATACAAAAATAAATAATGGAAAAAATACATTAACAAATAAAAAAAAATAAAAATCAGAAACTTTTTTGCCAGCCTTTCCTGAGAATTACCTATGCAACAGAGTAAAATCTAGATGTATACATTTTAAAGTAAATGTAAGAGAATAGAGCACAAAGACTAGATGGTTGTGACAATGCAGGGCTGGACTCAAACCTGTGTATCCAGCACAAGCACCACAGCTCAACATGAGGAGGAGAAGTGTGCAAACCACCATACAATGGCATCACAGGTGATAAAAAAGCTAAAAGCCATCTCAAACTTGACTGTATGTAAGAAAGATGCATGTATAGGTATATGCATGGACTGCAAAACTGGCAAAAGGCAAACAGAAAAAGAGCAAAGGGAAAAGATAAAGAGAGGCCGACTGAGAAGCGCAGACGAAGAGGAGAGTAACAGACAGAGAGAGAGAGAGAGTGAGTAATACTGCAGCATGGCTTCCCTCTAGCTATAGCTTCTTGACTTGTTTATGTATGGCGGAGAGGGGTGAACATATGGTGTACTAAAGCGTGGACTTGTCTTCCCCACACCCACAGGGGCTCTGTCTCACTGTATAACTCACGCATCAACACACTGCCGAGTCTCCATGCCCTGATTCTCTCTGCTACTGCGCTTACAATCGTTTATCCAACATCTCCTTATTTTGTGTCTTTAAAACTCACACAATACACTCTAGATAATATGAGCGTTCCCTCGTCTCCTGTGAAAGCTCAGAGTGGGACGAACTTTCCCAGATGAACGCTGTGCAACCACCAGTTAGAGACATGCTCGTGCAAACGCTCACAACAAAATAATAATAATAATAATATTACAAAACAAGATACATTTATCTGCACTACAGGAAAAAATTATTTTAAGAGAATGGCTCAATTCTTCAATGTATGTTGATTCTTCTGAATGTTTGAGATGTTTACAAAAGAAAGGCAACATTATGCTAATTTTCAAAATACATTGCTTAGGATAAACTTTTAAACAAACCTGAAGAGTGCATTGCACACATTCAACCCAGAATGCATTGCAATAAGATCAGGAAAATGAATCCAAGAGAGTGTGTGTGTGTGTGTGTGTGTGGTTGTGTATATATATATAAATATAAAGGAACACTTACTTGATTACTGTACACACTAATAAAAGAATAAAATATATTTGTAATAATTATTTTAATAATTACTTTTCTATAATGTAAAATTTCTTTTTACTTATTTTAAGCATAAACCTCATAAAAAAAAAAAAAAAAAAATTAAATGCCACATGAGGTATGACAAACTTTTTTCAAGAGATATACATTCTCTGAAACTGAATCTTGAACATGCATCAAGCAAGGATGTACTGGACCAACTCCGCTGACACACAGATCGAGGAGAATTCGACAGGAACACACTCACACTCTCACTCACACATGACGTCCCTGAAGGTCGAAGCATTTACGAATACACGCACACACAGTTACTCCCTACAGGTCAGTGAATTCACACACAGCCGAACCCTGCAGGTTGTTTGCTTCGCACACACACACACA
Source organism: Leuciscus waleckii (assembly GCA_900092035.1). Taxonomy (NCBI): domain Eukaryota; kingdom Metazoa; phylum Chordata; class Actinopteri; order Cypriniformes; family Leuciscidae; genus Leuciscus; species Leuciscus waleckii. Next base: position 39,159 of record FLSR01000723.1, read on the forward strand.
CACACACACACACTCGCCCTGCAGGGTGGGCTGATTGACAGCTCTCCTGATGGCGGGTGGCAGCAGCTGATGTTTCCCCTCATTTCGTCTTCCTGTTGCCTGGGTCAGGTGACACCCACAGGTGCAATGGTGAGCACCCCTAGAGCCCTGCCGATCCTCTCACATATGGGCTGTGTGTGTGTGTGTGTGTGTGTGTGTGTGTGTGTTGATGTTTATATGCATGTGTTTGTCTCGGAGGAAGTAGGGGGGTCAGTTATTCATAGATCAGAATCACGGAGGCAGAAAGCAGATGTTACCCATCACTGTCAGACAAACGCATACACTGACATTAACGCCACACCAGCTACAGATCTAGTGTCTCCAACGCTCCTGGCCACACATACACTGACACAAATGCCACTCGTAGTTGTCGAGCGGACACACTACTATCACTCATTCCTGCATACTACTCACATACATATGCAAGACGTCTCAAGCTCACATGTTGAACCGACAACAGTTACATCGATGGTCTAGAGCCGAGCGAACTGCTTTTCTTTCTTCTGTGGAACAAAAAAAAAGAAGATATTTTGAAGAATGCTGGTGGTCCAAACAGCATTTATGGGTGTGTGATGGTATCGTCTATGATAATAAACAATACTTGTTGTTTTAATGTGCAAGCTGACATTATTGAGTGTGACACCTACTGTGCAAAAACCAAACAAAAGTCAGGCTTTCCCAAATTAGCATGATTGTAAATGTGAATAAAATTACATAATAATATATGTTAACATTGTGAGTAATATTTCAGACACAGTATTGTCAAGTTTTTGCTTTGCATTTGTTTTTGCCAGTGAAAGTCGTTCCAAACAAAGCCACAGCAAAACCGTTGTGCATCTCCAAGAAATACACAAGAGTCACTGATGTCAGAGTCACTGATTCAGCCATCTATTCTTAAAGACAATCACTTGCTTTGTTCCTGAATGAATCAGCAGTTTAAACGAATCAGTTGAATGAATGAACGCTAATGACTCACTTGCCAATATAATTAAAAAAAAATCATAGCTCAAATTATGCAATTTTAATTGCAATGTAAATGCATCCATGCCTCCTCTGAGCAGCACTTCAAGGGGTGGTTGAATATGATTTCACTTTTCTAACTTTAGTTAGTGTGTAATGTTGCTGTTTGAGCATAAACAACATCTGCAAAGTTACAACGCTCAAAGTTCAAAGCAAAGGGAGAGATTTTCTTTTAAAGAAATTGCTTTGTAAGGACTACAACAAACGCCTGGTAGAGACTACACTACATTCCTCCCGGGTTAGTGACATCACAAATTTACATAAACCCCGCCCCTGGGAACATGATTTATAGATTATCAAGACAGAAAATGCTAATCAATGACTAGAAGATAACTATACATAAGCTACATAAATTCATCAACTAACCATTCAGAAATGTTGTCTACATGTTGTCACTTCTTCTTGAGTCTCTCCATCTTTCTGACTCCGGTTTGAACATAAAAGGCTAAACGTTTTTTTACATTTTCAGTGCATGTGTGTGTGAGGTAAAATGACATGAGCTCTTGTAGCTCCGCCCCCTGTGCCGGGAGCAGCAGCTCATTTGCATTTAAAGGAACAGACACAAAATGGTGCGTTTTTGCTCACCTTCAAAAAGTGACTTTAACATGCTATATACAAATATCTGTGGAGTATTTTGTGCTGAAACTTCACATACACCAGGGGTGCCCAATCCTGCTCCTGCCGATCGACTGTCCTGCACAGTTCATCTCCAACCCTAAACAAACACACCTGAAGCCACCAATTAAGGTCTTCAGGATCACTTGAAAATTAAAGGCAGGTGTGTTTGATTAGGGTCGGAGATGAACTGTGCAGCACACTCGATCGGCAGGAGCAGGATTGGGCACCCCTGACATACACACTCTGGGGACATCAAAGACTTATTTTACATCTTGTGAAAAGGGCATTATACCACCCCTTCAACAGTCTGTTTAAAATGCACCTAAACTCAGTTTTAGATCCACCTTGCAAAAAACACATCAAAAGGTTGTTATCAAGAAAATCGTAGAAGTATCATTTTTGTTTAGTATCACACACACACACACACACGTAGGGCTCTGCCAACCGATACAGCATTTTAAAGCATCACAGGTGCTCTCCTTGCACAAACTGATGCAAACTATCATTATGCTCCCTTTTAAGGGACCTAATTGTGGCCAAAATAACCTCCCTTAAAGGCCACTAGAGGAAGAGGATGGTACCTGAATGGTCGCTCCAAACGAAAATAACAACAACAACTGAATCCCTTGATAACGGGCCCTTTTAGTGAAGTGTGCATACAATGGCCACTTGAGGGACACACTTTTGCTGATCACTGGACAGTGAGTCCTCATGCAGGCCTTTAGATGGACAGAAATGACATACTCCACTGATAAAGTGCCCATCATCAAGGGACCCTCCATGGAGAGATTCTAGTGTTTACTGTTGTTTGTACAGAATGAAAAAATCACTCCCGTGTAATTAAATAATTCTGGTTGGAACGGATCAGTTCCTGTCCTTCAAAGCTGTAGAAATGATGTTCGGAATTCACAGCGTGAATGTAACAAATTTTAAATATCAACAAAAGCAAATTAATAACAATCTAATTGGTTAAAGAAAATCTTCGTTATTCTATTATTGATTAAAAGAAAAGGCATGGATGGATAAAAGGAAAGAAACAGAGTAAGATGCAAAGAAAGGAGAGGGAGAGAGAAAGGAAGAAAGAAGGGTTAGTTGAATAATTGATATTTGCTGAGAGCGATATGAGTTTTCTTAATGTGCCTCACAGCATTAGCTAAGAGTGCCGCTGTTAGCGTCCAACACCACAGGGCCAAAAACAGACCGTCTCAAAAACACTTCAGCCGCGCGCTTAGTCACGCGCGCGCACACACACACACAAACATTAAAATGCATTAAATCCGTGATCTAATATGTATGAACATTCACAAACTTCATGAACATTTTACAGGCAAATGGTGAAAAATGTATTGGGAAAAACACAAGACATGCATGACATATACAGAAAGTTGGATAAGATTAGAATTATTATTACATTTTCGTATCATTATAAAGCATTCACAGAGGACCGTCAGAAGAGTGTGTATGTGTGTAATCTTCTTTGATAAATGTGTTGATATTAAAGTAATGATGTACCCTGTGAAAATGTATTACTGCACAGCTGGATCGCTGTATTGACCCAGCAGCATGTGTGTGTGTGTGTGTGTGTGTGTGTGTGTGTGTGTGTTGGCCTAAGGTTGCTCTCTCTGACTCATAATGAAGTTGAGCTGTCATGCTCACAGATGCCTGAACATACGGACACACAATCTCTACTTCATCTTCAGGTTCACACACACACACACACACACACACACACAAATACAGTTCATTATCTTCAGGTACACACACACACACACACACTGAATCAGTGAGCGGTTGAAAATAATGTGGAAAAAAGTGCCCAAGGAAATCTTCCAGTGCTCAGAGGATGCTCTTTCATTGCTCAAAAGACTTTGTGCGTTTCATTTATATACTTCGTTCATTAGGAGAAATAAAAAGACACAAATGAGACTTACAGAGTACAAAAGCTATCAAATGAATGTGAATGTCATGCAATCTTCTGAGCAATTATTGTGTTAATATCTCGAACTTTGCAAACTTATCTTGACAATTCTGAGCACAGTTTGAGACATTTCTTCTTAAACTCCAGAGGAGATTAATGTATGATTATTATTTTTATTTTTTTATCAGATAGTCCATGCAAATCATGAACAAGTCCGCTAAAGTCATGCACTGCGAAAAATTATTTCCTTAGTTGTACTGTCAAGGAAAGCAATTCTTAAAATATTTGTCGTAAAACAAATATAAAACATCCTAATTATGTTATGGAGTCTCCTGCAATAGGTTTACATGCATCCAAGGTCAAAAAGCACTTTAATTTTCTCACAGTATCTGAAACTGTTCAATCAAGGATTCGGTCTCTCTAAACCCCTCCTGACTGAGACTCTGCTCTGATTGGTCAGATGGCCCCGTCTGTTGTGATTGGTCTACTGCTTAACCTACATTAGCATATCTGAATTTCAACACAAACCAAACTCTTCTAGTCTCAGATACTGAAACTTTTACATTCACAAACAGCCATATTACACAATATATGAAAGGTAACATCCAAAAAAAGCATAATTGGGGCACTTTAAGAAGCAAAATGACTTAAGATAGCACACCTTGTTTAAAGTTTAAAATGCATCAAAACTAAGTGAGTTTATGATTAAAACAAGAATCAATATCTGTCAGTGGGGTAAGAAAAATGAACATAATTCAAAGGGAAAACAAGATTATTTTTCTTTCCCCCTGACATTTTAAGCATAAACTTACACATTTTTGATAATTGTTTCAGAAAGCAAGACTTTATATCTTAAGTAATTTTTCCTTCTCAATTAAACGTATCTTGATTTAAGAATTACTAGATATTTATAGTGGAAAAGTACAGAGGCCCTAAAGGGACATTGGTGGTGGGGGAAAAAACATGAGCTGGAAGGAAAAAATATCAAGAAATGCTTTTGCTTTCCCGCGAGAAACTTTGCTTTCGCTCGCAAAACGTTGTGCGTTAATCTGAGAAACTTCGTGAAACCTTTTGAGCTCTTTGCGAGGGAACGCAAAGTTTATCGGCAGAACGTGACATTTTTTCCCGAGGAAGCGCAAAAAGCACAGACAAAATGTACATATATATTTTTATTCATCATGTCCCTTTAGGCGCTCCGTAGAAAACGAAACAAAAATACCAAGAAAATCTCACAGACTTAAATTTGGGTCAGTTCCTCACTCAAATATATGACATGACTTATAGTGTACGGGTCATATAATGCTTTTTATGTTTGTTAAATGACACAACAAACTGCTGTTGACGAAACATGCCGGTGAGTCAACGACAGAAATGTCATTTTTGAACAAATTACTCCTCATAAAAGCTCTTAACAGAAGCAGGGTTTCCGGCTTTCACCTATAACTGGTAAGTTTCTTCAGTCGCCCCCTCTCTCTGTTTCCACAGATGGTTAAGCCCTACGGATCACGCTGTCACAGTTCATCTCCTCTCGTGTGTCTGACAGCACGCCTGATCCTCCAGGAACGGCTCAACCCCCCCTACAAACACACTGACATTTCTCAAAGGACCTGTGCTCATAAACACTCACAAACCATCGCTCTCTCTCTCTGTCTGAACGCGTGACACATATCGGTCACTGGGATCCTTCGGTGATGTGATGACATTAGCTAAATCCACATTAAATCATGTATTTAACAGACCCGAAACATGAAGGACTTCCATTGTGCACGACGCAAATAATGAGTTTTCTTTATCAAAATAAGTATTTTAAGTCGTTCTCGTAAAAAGGATCCGATGACACTTTATTTTTAAAGTGTCCTTGTTACACGTTACGTGTAGTAATAACTATAAATCATGCATAACTACATGCTATTAAACCCTAACCCTAAGTAGTTTAACTCAGTATTTAAATGTATAATTACACTGTAACAAGGACACCTTAAAATAAAGAATAACCAAAGATCCTCAGATCAATTAATTGTGTATAATATCCAGCATTAATTGAGATGTTGTTCTCCTGTTTATTAATGTGAAGCTGCTTTGAAACAATCTGAATTGTATAAAGTGCTATAAAAATAAATGTGACTTTACCGCATAATCTTGTGACAAAACACATTTTGCATTATGTAATTTAATTAAAATTGTTAATGAATTCTTTTAATTCAATTCAAGAAACACTCCCTGACAACAAGTCTTAACATATTATGCAACTTCTCAAATAAATTTGCACTTTATTTTACAGTGTCTTTGATACACAGTTACATGTTGTATATTAAAAACAGTAAATTATGTTTAATTACATGCAACTAGCCCTAAACCAAACCCTAATCCTAACCGTTACCCTATAGTAAGTGCATGTTGTTAATTAATATTACACTTCAATGTATAATTACACTGTAACAAGGACACCTTAGTGTAAAAATAGTAAAAATAAACTTTCAATTGCATACTCACTTTTTTAAAATGCCATATGCTAATACATGTGAGCTTAAAAAATGTATAAATAAATTTTGACATATATATAATTCACTTTGATTTTGAATAAATGTTACAAAAAAATGACTTGATAAAAGAATTTGACGAAACTGTGTCATTTACATCAAGTTATCTGACTACTGTAAGATCTCTATTTCCTCAGAGACAAACATTATAACTCCTCACAGAGATGTCGTTTTTAACTATTGCAGTCGAGAGTGAATTTTGTGGCTAGTTTGCGTTAAAGAAATTAAATTATGTAGGTTGTGGAGAGAAACCACTGCATTACGCTTGAGAACCACAGATGGACACGACGCAGAAACCTGATGAGGACAATCCTGAAACATCTCAAATCTTTTAGGTTATTCAGAAAGCTTATTTTCATAGCTACCTTCAAGCTTTCTCCATCCAAACCGCATATATGTAATTAATGATTGATGGTGGCTGGCCTTTATTTACAGATCTGTCATGCACTGTTAGCAATGCACATTAAAACTTGATTCTGCAGCTTTATGCTCGTCTACAGACAAAAACTGGGTCAAACCGCAAATGCAGAGAGAGAGAGAGAGAGAGAGAGAGTTAGAGACAGAGAGAAGTCCATAAAGTCATGTTTCTGATGGAGACATTACATTTCACTCCTGCTCAAATGAAGATATAACTCACTCAAAAATCAATCATTTACTCACATTCACACTCACAATCCGTGTGATTTTCTTTTTCCTGTGGCACAAAAAAGGACATAATTTGTCATAAATTTATTCTGCTTTAGAATAAAAGTCAATTGCAAAAAATACATGACAGAATTTGTTTGTTTTTTAAGTGAACAATCGCTTTAAATGTTCCAATTTCTATGTATTGCTGTTAAATTTGCTTATTATATGATTATTATTTATAAATCAGCATTATTATTTTTTATTAAATATTTATTTTATTTTATTTTAAAGTAAGAAATTGAATTAAATGTAACTATATCTTTAAATATGGTTTAATTTTAATTGGTATTAAAACATTTTTTTGCACTGCTTTTGGCAAAACAATATTTAATTAAAATTTTTATTTAAATATGGTTTAATTTTAATTGGTAAAACCTTTTTTGCACTACTTTTGGCATTCAATATTTTATTTAATGTAATTTTGTATTTAAATTTAAATATGGTTATATTTTAATAACATTTTTGGACTACTTTGCCAATATAATATATATTTTTTAATGTATTATGCTTATGTAAAATGCTTATTATACAATGTATACAATACAATATCTAATTTAATGTATTTTTAAAAAATTTAAATACGGTTTTATTTAAAAAACCTTTTTGCACTGCTTTTGCCAATAAATATGTAATAAATACAGAATTATATTAATTTTAAAGTTTATTAAAACTTTTTTTGCACTGCTTTTGCCAATACAAATGAACAGTTCTTGTTATGGCAATAAAACACACTAAACTGAAACTGAGAGCTGCGTTACGGCTGCTAAAGTTTCCACCAGTGACTTTAAATTGCACTGCGGCCCAATTAAGTAAACCGTCCCGCCACAGCGAGCCCGAAGTGTCTCGCCTTCTCCTTAATGGACTGAAGCGGGCAGGTTTCCTCATTTGGACCCACTTGAGCTTGTGCCAATAGCAGGGGAGGCAGGAGGGGCCTGTGCCTGATTGTACTGCCCCAAGGCATCCCTCCTAGAGAATATATATATCTGCCTCTCTCTCTTGTTCATCCATGTGTGTGTGTGTGTGTGTGTGTGTGTGCGCGCATGCATCTCTCTCCCCTCATAAAACACCGAACGCACATCAGCGGCCGCCTCTGGAACACAACATGACACAGACGCACAGCAGGTAAGTCAAGCCGTTATCTGCGGATAAAAGTTATTATGACATAAGTTAAGAGCTTTCTGTGTTCTACTGTACCGTTCTGAACATCTCAAACGCAGCGTTGGGCACTTACTGAGGTGAACTACTGAGATGCCAATCAAATTAGTCTTCATTCAATTTTTTTTTTTTAAAGGAGCTGTATGTGATGTAATTATGTGACATAATGTGAAAATATGTAATCTATATGATATGCTAATAATGTGTAAAATAGACTTCAGGGATATAGTTGTTGCGTGTGTTTTACAGTATCTCTATATAAGGTTTTGAGTAAAAAGTCAGATTACACAATCTAGGAGTGGTTTTTGTGTGTTGGTTTCAAATGTAAAGTTCAAAACTATCTTTAAATGGAATAATTGCGTAAATTCTATGTGCAAAACTAAAATTCCATTTTTGTAATATTTCTTGTGAACAACTGAGTCTAATTAAATTACACGTGGAATACAAAGTCAGGTTCGTCTGTATTTCATAAGTTAATTCTAAGCAAAAGTTAGTTTTTTTTTATTTTATTCATAAATGTTTGGTCGGGCCACGTTGTCAGATTTATATGGGGGCATGTTGTCACATCCGTTTCATATGTTGCAACTGCATAGAATTAAGCACAATATTTGTTGACTTTATTCTGCCGTTTCATTTATTTCATACTTGTCTTTCTGTTTAAATTTTGCTGTAATATCTAGTTTAATGCAATATGTTCAATAGCAGCTTTTTATAGGCATGTATGCAACCATACATAAAACAAAAAGATCCGTAGAAATATTTACTCGAGTTAATATTCAAAGAGCCCCGGGCTCTATATATGAAATACATAATAATCTATCTGACAATGTTAATTGGCCACTCTGGCACTTTAAAGAACAATACAGAATTTCAAAATGAATACCTTGTTTTTAATGAATTGATCTGCATTTATTTTTATTATTAAATACAAATTTTAATTCATAATTAACAATATAAAAACGTATTATTGTAATCAATCACATACTTGAGATAGAGTGATGAGAGATTGTCATGTAACATTAAATCTAGACTAAATACTTAAATCAAATATGACAGAATCAAAGCTGAGATTAATTTTAGATACTCGTTTATTTTCCAGATTCTTCATAAAGTGTCAAACTGAGAAAACTTCAAAGTGTCATGATGCAACTCATTCTGCTGAACCACTGTGGAGGTACGACACACACACACACACACACACACACACACAATTTCAACCTATTCAAACATGCTGTGCCTCACCATAATCCACACAAAGCATCCAAAACAATGCTCTAATTTCAAATAAGATCCTCTTAAATCTTTAAAATACATTACATGTCAATATATCTTAAATAGACAATCGGCATTTCAATCAATCCCTGTGTTTTGTCCGCTGTTCCCCTGTGTTTGTGTGTGTTCTCAGTTCTGGGATTCCACCACAGTACGTCGATGCTTTTAGCAAGCGTCCCTATTTAAACGAGACAATACATATTTAACACACAGCGATCCGAGTGTGTCCATGCGAGTGCATTGCGTCCGCCGAACCCCGAGGGCCTTAAAACTGACACACACATGCACACCACAAAGAATGTCCCGCAGTGAGAACAACTCTAAAATAATTCTATTGATTAACGCTAACAGCAGCATTTGATGTCCAGTTAAAACCACAGGACGGGTTGAGCATATCTGCAATATGACCAAAACACACACACACACACACACACACACACACTGTAAATGAACATGCAAAACTCCCAGGAAAAATACAGCCAGGATTTAAAGACAGACGGATTGCAGCAGAAAGTTGCATTATTTCTTTGAGTGCTGTAATAGATGAAAGATCGGTGAAATTCCTCGCCACTCGTCTTCTTTAAACCGAAATGACTTCGGGCTCTCGTTGTCTCAACACCCCGAGATACGAGCAGCAAAACTCATGCCTCACAGCGGGACATTTCATCCTCCTCTCTCTTTCCTGCCTGTAATGTGCTTCATTTTCCTCTCTTTTCATTCTCTCTTTCCACCCAAAGGAAAATGCCAGGAGCAAAAAATAAATAATCAAGAATAAAGAATATTTTTATCATAACACTGAGGCATTTGAGAGATATCATAGCCTCATGCGCTTCTCTTTTAATTACACCATTATTTAATTGCTTTCACCATCTCCTATTCTTTAATGCTTTTATTAATAACAAAACTTATTAGTTAAATTACATCACAGTCTAAGTTGGTTCTTTCTGAAAGACTGTAGATGTAACAATTTAAATGTTGCTAATTAAATAGTTTTGAATTGTACAATAGTACACTAAACTGCAATACAATTAAATTGCAATAGAGTGTTATAGAGTGTTAATAGACTTCTGATTCTTAATTGTGAATGAAAATATTTAAAATAGAAAAAACATTTTTTTATGTATTTTATGCATATTTATCTAGATTTTAGTTGCTCTATAAAAAGTATGGAATATAATAATAATGTAATTAATTTATTATATTTACATGTCAAATTAATTAAGTTTTATTTAACAAATGATATTTGAAAACCAACGGTCAGATAATCTTTAAGGCATTAATGCAAATTATGTGAAGTTTAATATTTTAAGA
>FLSR01000723.1:49903-60748 GCA_900092035.1 Leuciscus waleckii
ATTAAATTATAATATTTGTTTTATAATATTCTATATTATTAAATATAATATTTTTAAATATTTAAGTAATAATTCATTAAATAATAATATCTTATTATCAAAAGTTTAATCATATATTTTCTTGATTTTCTCAACAGCTGAAATCTGATGGCTGCGTTCCTGCGTCCCAGTCCTGACCAAACACAAGTTTACTGTTCACACACAATTCATCCTGCAAACACACACTCAATTTAAACCTGTCCTCAAACGCACACGTAAACAAACACACAAGCTCCTCAGAAATTTACCTTTGAGAGAAACCTGTTTTCATATCTGGGACTGACTCTGATCGAGCGCCATGTCGAAGGACGACTGTAAGGTGGGCTGTAAACACAAGGAACGCAAGCCCAAAAAGCCTCACTACATCCCGCGGCCGTGGGGCAAACCCTACAACTACAAATGCTTCCAGTGTCCGTTCACGTGCATGGAGAAATCCCATCTGTACAACCACATGAAGTACAGCCTGTGCAAAAACTCCCTGTCGTTGCTCATCGAGTCCGACTGGCCGTATAAAAAAGAGCAGCTCCGGCTCCAGCAGGGGGGCGTTCGCTCCCGTAGCCCCGCCAAGGCTCACGCTGAACAGGCCTCGATGTCGGACGAGCCCTCGCATTCGGCGGCGAGTCTGGAGGTCGACGAGGCTGAGAAAAGAGAATCAGAAAGAGAAGCGGAGAAAGACGACGAGGCAATGGAGACAAACGGCTCAGCGGTTGTGAGTCCCGAACCGGCAGAAACGTGTTCCCGAGGGAGCAAACGATCAAAGCAAGAAGCCGAACTCGTGATGTCCGATGTGTTCTCGCTCGAGGAGCAACTTTTACGAGCGCGTTCAGTCGAGGTGGAGTCAAAACTGAGACATTATAGGCTGTCGAAAACGTGTTTGTCGGGATCGGCGGCGTTGCTTTCAGAGCAATGGCGAATCCTTAGCAATCAGACTTCTGGAGCAAAGCCCAAATCAGACCCGGTGGCGTCGTCTTTGCCCTGTTACCCTCCACCGGCGTCAACGGGTCAACTTGAATGCCCTGATACAACAGGTTTCAATCTGTCTTTGCTTGGCGTTGGATACCCACTGGCTCCTGGACTCCTTTCATACCTAAACCCGGCCCTTACGACGGCGAGCGCAAATGCACAAATGCCCTTCTTAGCATCAACCGCGCAACTCGCACACGCGCAAAGACACTCAGAGCGTCCTTTACTTCCTCCTCACCTGTATTATCCGTTCCTCTGCGAGCACACCTTTGGTGCGACACCCTCGTCTACGTCCTCCGAGACGAGTAAACTCATCAAACCGCCTGCCGTAAGCCTCCCGCCACCTTCGTATCCTCCTAAACTAAACCTGTGGAAGGTCCCGGCCCTGCGGCCCAGCCAGACCTCGCCCGCAGCCTGGCCGTCTCCCATGTGCTCCTCCCCGGAGCCGGGCCACGCCGTAAAGGAGAGGATACGACCGAGGGAAGGGAAGACAGGCTGGCAGCAGGACACTTCCTTCATCAGAGAGCAAAGTCTGAAGAGATCAGCAGCATCATTAGACTCCCATGGTGCACCTGGAGAGAAGAAACCTGCACTTGAGTTTCCCCTCGACTCTCTGAAAAACACTCACAAATCTACATCCATCGCTTCCCTGGTGTCCAGCAGGATGTCTATACACAACAGGTAAGACAAGAACCCTAAAAATGAAAAGATTTGAGGCCTATGAACGAAACCTGTTGTGTAATAATAAAAATAAGTAAACTCAACTCAACACAACTTTTCAAACTCAAAACCATTAGAATGGACCAAAGTGCTGTCCATAAATAGTAAATAACTCTCAAATACAGAGAAACATAAAATAATATCAAAACATGACACCAAATAACACATACAACCAATCACTCACAGTTCGCAGACCTTATAAAAGCTATCAAAAACCTTAAGAGCAAAAACCAAAAACTTTAAATAAGCTAAAAATATCCATGCTTGGCGAGGATTTTAAAGATAATGGCAACACTGTAAATAAAGATAAATATATACACAGATGCATTACATCTGGTATGAGTTTTCCTTCTGTCTATGCATTACACACTCAGGACAGCCTTGATGAATGTTATTTAGATTCAACAAAACTGTGTTTCCGCAGCCCCCGCAGTGACGTGTCGTCCCCGCCGCACATGTCTGAGCATCTGGAGGCGAGACAGAGAGGGATGGAGAGAGACGTGGACCCGGCAGCTGCTCTCCTGCAGGATTTCTCCACGTTACTCCAGCAGTACCAGAACACAGAGCAGCGCGTCACATCGCTGCCCGAGCAGTGCCACCTGTGGGCTCACCTGGGGAAGATCCGCTCCGAGCTGTCGCACATCCAACAGGCGCTCGAGCGCACGGCTCGCACCAACGAAGGCCCGCTTGATCTATCCCTCAAAAAAAAAACTGTGGGAATCACAAACAGAGGCGTTTTAGGAGACACAGCAGATGAAAACTGCTCAGAGAGCGAGGAGGAAGAGGAGGAGGAGGAGGAAGATAAAGACGACAGAGACACGGAGGAACGAGGAAGCAGTTTTAAAGAAAGGCAGAAGTGCTCTCTGGACGCGCTGATGAAGCTGAATCCCGTGGTGAAGACAGAGGTGCTGTCCGACGGTGGGATGGCCTTACGGGCCGGGACGGCCGAAGCTCTGTGGCACAGCAGAACCACCAAGTGTGAAGCCGACTCAAGTGTCCTTCTCTGCTCCAAAACCCCCAACAGACCTCCGTCCATTCAACATCTGGACACGCTGTGTCCAACCAGCCCCTTAACAACCACCGACACGATGGTGTAGCGAACATCAACAGGAGGACAAACATGAACTTGCAGAACATCATTTACATATGTTTGGAAACAATTGACTGACATGTTTCTTATGATCGTAAAACTATTTGATCGAAAGGCTTCTATTGTGAAGCCTTTAGCATTCAAAAGTTTGGGGTTAGGGAGATTTTTTTGTTGTTGTTGTTGTTGTTGTTGAAAGAAATTAATACTTTTATTCAGCAAGGATGCATTAAATTGATCAAAAATGACATTAAAGGCATTTAGATTCTATAACAAATAAATGCTCTATTCTATTAATCAAAGAATCCTGAACAAATTTGTCACATTTTCCACAAAAATTGTTTTCAACATTGATAATAATCATAAATGCTTCTTGAGCAGCAAATCATCATTTTAGAATGATTTGTGAAGGATCATGTGACACTGAAGACTGGAGTAATGATGCTGGAAATTCAGCTTTGATCACATGATATAAATTACAGTTTAAAATATATTACAATAGAAAACAGTTATTTTAAATTATAATAATATTTAAAAAATGTTACTGTATTTTTTATCAAATAAATGCAGCCTTGGTGAGCAGAAGAGACTGACCTACTCCAAACTTTTGAACAGTAGTGTATATAAGTACACTGTAAGATTAACATGCTATATAAAACGCTATACCATATACAAAATAAACGGTACAAATGATTATGAAATAGTCTGATATGAAATATCAAGTAAAGCGAAGACAAAATCAAGCACCTTATGCCAAAAAGAGCTGATGGAGAAGGACAAAGTACATGCACTGACTTAATGATAATTTATGAACGAAAATTATTAAGGGTCTAGGAACTACAACTGTATTTATTTAATGTATTTGTTTGTAATTTATTTATATTTTTTTTACATGTTTGGCACATATTTAATTTATTTATTTAGCATTTTATTACTCTGTTCTGCCATTATTTTTCTAGGACGTTATGTGTTTTAAGACTTCTTGTCTTCTGTAAATAATCAACATTTTAAATAAGATAATCTAAAGAGATGATTGTTTCACTGTCACACGGACGATACTGCGAATCTCACATTATTGTTTCATCAGTGTGCGTTAAGTGTTCATTTAAGATGCTCACAAATCTGTACATAAAACATCCTGCAATAAATATTTCAAATCATATTATTGCTTGTGTGAGTTTTCTGCGTTGTAAGACAGCGGTGGAGGAAAAGATTTAGGTGAGGTGCGGTAAACAGAATGACTGCCTGACACACAGAATATATAGTGATGGACAGATTATGTGAAAGAGGTTAATGTCTGGGTTAGGAGGGCTCTGGATGTGGGGTAAAGCGGCTTGAGCTAATGCGTGGTGATACAGTGCTAACAGGTCTACTGTATTGGTCGTGACGTGTTGCTCTGCTGTGATAAAGGTGAACTCTGACCGTGAGCCGTACCTGAGCCGAAGCTCCTCCACACCGAAAGGTCAAAGCTTCAGGGATGAGCATCACACACCCGACACGACACGACACGACACGACACGACCCTCTCGCCCGCTTTCAACACATGCACCTGAAAGGTCACCTGCCACAAACACAAGAGTCAAAGTGCAGGTGAAACACAGACCATGATTATTATTATTATTATTATTATGAATCTGGCATCAGTGAAAACTTTCTTACTTTTATTTTAATAAAGTCAGTGAAGATTAATGTCTCAATTACGTTTAACTTTAGAACCATTTTACTACAGCAAATGTAAAAGAACTAAAACTGATTTGACATTTGCCAAGACAAATTGTTAAAAACATTTGAAAAATGTCTGATTTTAAACATTGTAAACATAATACAACAAACTTTAAACCAGCTTTAAAAAATTATCTAAAGAATAATAAATTATAATAAATAAATCGTAATTTTTCTCTTTGTGGTTTTAAATTGATAAAACAAAACTAATCAGATTATTTTCGCTAAAAAAAATTCTCTATAAATACATTTCAACAAAGAATCGTCAACCAATTGAAAAAAAAAAACACACACACACACAACTACAGAGAACAATATAATCTGGTATAGAAGAACCTTTCATAGTAAAGAGTAATGCTGTGGCATCGTCTTCATTAAATACGACAGAAAATATGGATAAAATATATAAATATAACGTTAGCAATACATAAGATAGCGTAGATATATAGCCTACAACATAAACTTATTTTCTGAACATTTAACATGTAAAATGCATGTAAAAGGTGGTACAACAACATTTTATCAGCCTAATGTTTTCCCCTTTGGTTTTAAGGGTATTGTTTAGTAGCCCTGAATAATAATAATTAGTCTTTACAACCTTCCTGAGGTAAATATTCATCACTCTTGCTTACCTGATGCATGTTGTGAACAATAAAGCTCAATCGCGCCCTCTAGTGCACATGAAGTGAAGCGGTCCAGCATTTGCCAAAACTCAAATAACCCGTCATGTTTTAGATGTATTTTCTGAAAGTATCACATATGAAACGGTTTAATCATACGCTGCAACAGTATATGTAACTTTAAATACCTATACACGCCTCTGCGTGACTCTATGCGACTGTGTACATTTCTAAAAGTTTCCAAGTTTCCAATATCACAGATCAATCGCGTTTCATACAGTGAAGTTATAGCATTAATTTGTAGCCACACGAGATGACAACCATTAGAAGCACATTTCTGAAACTTGAGGGTTTTCAGGTCTTCGATATTGGGTGTTCAATATTGTTTATGTCTTTTTCATGGTTTATTTTTCAGTCACCTGGTTATTCCCCCACAGTGCTGTAGGGGGCGCTGCAGATATTTACCTGCGCTCACCCACCAACAGTACAACTCTCGTTTCCGGCGGCCTTTTAGAGGGGAAAAAATCTCTTAAAATACACTTTTCACACTCTCAATAGTTTACTTTAATTGTCTACAAACTATAAACATTCACCACAGGACAATTGTGTCATATTTAGTCAATTATTCCAAAGAACATTCCAGCACATCTAAAATTATGTAGGCTATTGTGTTGAACACGTTCTGAGAGGAGAATATTAAATAAAAATACTCATTCGTCTTTTCTACGACTGATTATTAGTTATGATTTAAACTATTAATGTATCTAAATACACACAAGTATTGATTAAAACTGTAACTTGTTTACTTACAGTGCTGGTTGTGATGGTTGATGCCACAACTAAAGGAAGCTGTGTATTGATGTAAATCACTTAGTTTGAAAAGTAGCAAAAATTTGAAGGCATTGTAGAAATTAATTCCCAAGGCTGTTTTAATGAGTCAGAACTGTTTAAATTAGAGGAGTAAAAAAGACGTAAGTTAACCCTCATGTGTTGTTTCTCTTATCTGTTGATCAATCCAATCAATCCAGGATGTCCGAAAGGGTTTTCAAAAGATTCAATCGACTCCAGGTTTCTCCTTTCATTTAAACTGGCTCCAGATCTGAAAGACAAAGAGCAAAATGTGGTTTTTGGTAGAGTATCAATGTCAAAAACCATAACTTAAATCTCCAAGCCTTCAGTCCTTTGAAAAGACTTGAGAAAAATTTAGCATTCTGGATGATGTATTCACTTTAAGAAAAGAAACTTAATAGATGGCATTTCTATAATCACATCTCTATAGATCACATTAAGATTCTGTACACAAAACAATTATCATGTGTGTCCAGTTCAGCAGCAGGATTAAGACTCTGATCCCATAAGCAAACACACACATAGACATAGACACGCACTGTCATTGTGATCTGCACAGCTGTGATGTTCAATCCCGGAAATCCCCCAAAACGCCAAGGCCTCAATTCCACATTTCCAGAATCACGTAAAAGAACTGACACAGTAGACATTGATAATATCACCATGATGGATATTCACATATACATTACATCTCTATTGTAATGTAATGTAACATCTCTCAACTAAATCATCTCAACCCTTTGTCAAGCTGTTGTTTAGGTAATTAACACTTTTTAACTAAAACGAAAAAATATTGAAAATCATGTTCTGTAATGAAATAAATATAAATTTTAGATGGAAAAACTTAAATGAAAAATTAGAACTAACTGGCAACTAACTGAAATAAGTTTAGAATAAGATGAAGCTATAGACATATTTAAGGAAAACTAATAAAAAATAACAAAAGCACATAGCAAAATCAGAATATTATGCAAACCTGCAAGCATTAAATGTTAAATTACACAAATATACTTTATGTATTTAATCTCACTGCTGCTGACCTTCGATGATCCAATTCAACCATACGAATAAGCAAAAGTGACTTTAGTTAAACATCACATTTGTGTTTCATTTTTTGTTTTTATTGCTGAAGAGTGTTGAACTTTGTGAATTTGCATTTTCTTCAGCCTGAGCCTTATTCAGTTCACTTTTAGTGTGAAAGGGCCTTTACATGTGCCAAAAATGTTACTTTTTTGGTTGTTGTTATTAAAAAACAAACAAGTATGCATAGCCCAGGAGAGGAAAAAGCAACACAAAAGTAATTTAACAGATTACTTTCCATAAAAAGTAACTACGCAATTAGTTACTTTTTTAGGGAGTAACTTGAAATATTGTAACGCATTACTTTTAAAAGTAACTTTCCCTAACATTGCCCCAAGTATAGCTAAGTAAAACCACACACAATAAGCTCCCAAACCCTGCCGTATTCATACTTTTGAACTTTTGCACACAGACTGTTTCCTTGAAAACTGGAGGAAGGAAAGAGAAAAGTCTGTTTCTGTCCGTTTGGCACAGTTTCAGGTAATCCTGCTAATCTCAACAAGAGGTGCCACTTCCTGAAACAAAAGACTGTGTGTGTGTGTGTGTGTGTGTGTGTGTGTGTGTGTGCTGCTGTACGGCCAAGGCGGATGTACGGTACAGCAGAATTACACAAATATACTTTATGTATTTAATCTCACTGCTGCTGACCTTCGATGATCCAATTCAACCATACGGAAAGCTGCTGTACCGTACATCCGCCTTGGCCGTACAGCAGATGCAATCATATAATTAGAACAATATTAGAATTAAATCACACTGTGTATGTATAATTATACCTCACACATAAACACACCTCACACAAAGATAGCAGGATTCATTCACAAGAAGGAGGGAAGGGAAGGGAATTCCCTCTAAAACATGAGCCCATCCCCAACACACACAAACACACACACATACAGAGAGAGAGAGAGAGAGTGGGATGAAATTCCAATTAAAGGTTCCAATTAGAACCGTAGATGTTTCACATTCTGATGTCACTTTCCAGTTCCGTAAGGAAAATGTATTCTCTTGTTCTTGAGAAAACATCTACTATTAGTGTTTTAAAGAAACCAGAAACAAAACCACTGACCTGAAGTACCTGAATAACGAAAGAACTAAACACAATTGTGTATATATTGTAAAAGTGACAATTAATCAGCAGCCGGATGCAACAAACCCCTTCATGTAATAGGCTACCCTTAGTCACAATACACAATATACAGATTTCTTTACTTAAGGGGGTTGATGCATCTGAATTCTAACTTAACTTTTGATTCATCTGCACACAGATAATTAATAATTGGTAAGACCTCAATTTCTAAAGCTAAAGCTTGAGAACCAATAAGAACATTCAAAACAAGTGCCAAGACCTTTTCAAGACAATTGACGTCTTAAAGCTGCTGTACGGCCAAGGCGGATGTACGGTACAGCAGCATTATATCAGACAAATGATGTATTTTGGTGTTTATTGTGCCATTAATACATGTCAGTATACAGTATAGTATATATATACAGTATATACATTCAGCATATTAGAATGATTTCTGAAGGATCATGGACACTAAGACTGGAGTAATCAAATAGATGCAGCCTCGGTGAGCATAAATGTTAATTATTCCAAATATTTGACAACATGAATATATCTATGCAATTATAATAGGATTGTGCATGTATTAAAACTAATGCATGTCAACTTTAGCTGTGTTAGTTGGTCATGCAAGAACATTATTCGTGATTGGGGTGATCAAGGCGGTTTCAGTTAATAATAAAAAAAACCTTCTAGACCTGGACAAGACATCATTTCAATACACTTCCTGATTTATTTGTGTATCAGCTGTTTATAGCAAACGATCCACACAACACAAGCTAGTCAGGTCAATTGAGCTTCCACTCTTGTACATTGTAAATGTGACAAAAGAAGCTCTCTTTCAGTTTGCAATCTTTTCAGAGGTGTTTTCAGAAAGAGTGGCGGTAGCATCTCTCCCCCGCTGTGTCTGTAGCGGTGAGCCCCTGTGAGGCTAAACACACACACACACACAGTCGTCTAAAGGAGGTGTGTGTGTGTGTGTGTGTGTGTGTGTGTGTGTGTGTGTGTGTGTGTGTGTGTGTGTGTAGTCCCTGAGGGAGGCGGCTGGGCCGATGAATGAGAATAGACATTTTGGAGGGAACTTCTTGTCGAGTCAGAAACACAAAACACACCCTTATAAACACACACACACACTGTTGTGTCTGGTCAGACAGGGGTTTGACCCTAAGGGCGCAGTGTGTGTGTGTGCCACAGATGTGCTATCGGTTTCCCTCCAAAATGTACTGATTTACAATGTATCGATGACAAAAGAGTCAGTCAGTCACACAACACAAGCCGAATGAAGGAATAACAGGCAGAAAACGAGGGTTCAAAAGAGCCGAACATCTGATATTCTCTGTTGTTCTCGCTGAACAAACCTCTCTGTCAAACTTTATCACTGACTGCTCTCCAGCTGCCAGGACATTCATTAGCATCATCTCAACATTTTAATCTTCATTTAATGACATCATGGAGGGAAAAATACTCTGCCGATCAAAAGTTTGTAATAATATTTATTTTTTTTATGTTTTTGAAAGAAGGCTTCATTTGTTTAATTAAAAATGCAGTCAAAACAGTAATATTGTGGAATATTGTAACAATTGAAAATAAATGTTTTCGATTTGAATAAGGTTAAATGTCATTTATTCCTGTGATCAAAGCTGAATTTACAGCAGCTGCAAAGAAAAACTATTATTTTAAATTGTAATAATATTTCACACTTGACTGTATTTTTGATCAAATAAATAAAATGAGTATTAATAACCATAAATAAACACAAAAAGACTGTTCAGAAAAGTGGCAGATATTATAATTTTGAGACTGCTTAAACCCTTTTAATTAAAATACACTGATGAGCCGATAAGCCAAGAACATTCTCAATCAATGAAGTAATGTTCATTAAATATTTTAAGAATCAAAATTCACACAATTGCACACAATCTCACGGCCATGATAACATCTTCAGTGTGAGCATCTGTCAGATAATGTTTAAACTAATAACCTAAATATGAAACTGATGTGAGTTTAAATCCAAAGGTCTGAAGACAAAAATACGGGACATTCAAGACAAATTACTTGTATATCTCAAAATCAACTTGCTGTTAGACAGTTCTCTCAGAGAAGCAACTGTGAAGATATTCAGTGTTACAGTCGCCCGTCCGTCTCTCTCTCTGCTACATTATATATGAGTCTCGGTCTGTAATTCAACACCACTGATGAAGCTCCTTTGAAGAGCTTAAACGCCGTCCTGGTAATTGGTCTTAAATGAACATCTATTCCTTTCGAAACTATACTTGTTCTCCAAGAACAGGTTGCTTTATAGTGCAAAAAAGAGGAGAAAGTAATAGAGAAATGGAGAAAAAATTATAATAAAATAAAAAAAAAATAGACACAAACGTACAAAACAAAGTATATACAAAAAAATAGACAGGCATACAAAAATGCAAAACAAAGTGCACAAAGAGAACAAAAAAGTAAAAAAAACAAAATAAAATAAAATAGACATGCATATAGATGTACAAAAGACCTTAATAAATAAATAAATAAAATAAACATGCATACAAACAAACGTACAAAAAGTGCATACAAAAATATCTAAATGAAAAAATTACATAAAATAAGACAGGCATACAAAATTACAATTTTTTTTTTTAATAAAGCACAAAACTGAAACAAAATAATAAAACAAAAACACAGTACACAAACCATAAACAACAAAA
>FLSR01000724.1:0-10208 GCA_900092035.1 Leuciscus waleckii
GTGTTAATGAAGGTTTAATGTCACACACAGCCTGAAGGGAAACTCGGGAACTCATTTGATCAGCATCGAATCAGAGCATCAGTTCATCAGGATTACAGACATTTAAAGCTTTAATTCAGGTTTAATTGTGGAAGAGCAGAATATGTGCTGATCCTGTTTCTGCAGCCACGACTCACGATGATGATGATGATGATGATGATGATGATGATCAACGTTCAATATCAGCATATGAGCTGGATTATTCTGCAGGTGTGTGTGTGTGAGCGTGTGCATGTGTGTGAGTGTGTGAGTCTTCCTTGATGACGATGACGAGGACGGAGCAACCTGTCACTCACATGACATCCACCAATAGCAAACCACAACCATCCAATCAAGCCCCGCCCACATGTGTTCTTGTTCCTGAAGCGTTTCTCTCTGATAAACGACACAATAGAGGAGAGAAGACCAGCTCTACTTCTCTTTCATGACAGCAGCAGTACATGTGCCGTGGTGTTTCACAGGTAGCATGTAAAGATCAGTATCTGATGCATCATCACTGCTGTGAACGAGAAGGTTTGAGTGTATTTCTGATGTTTCTCCAGCTCTGCACTGCAGGTCACATGATGTTCATTCGTGAAGGACGTCACTGATGAATTATGAGACCAGGAAGAGTTTAAGAAGGCTCAGTCAGATATCACTAATACGTGTAATAATACTCATTCACACACCCTGATGATGCTGACACACATCACACGAGATCTGATCTGAATAATGACTGCTGTTTTCTGTTGAGCTGAATCTGAATTTGGTTTCATAATTGAATTGACTTAATTTTCCTGTTTATGACTTCATGCTTTGAAACATTCCATGCTTCGATTTTTGATTGTGATTTGAGTACTTAAGTACTTTCTTTACACCTAAAAGCATCAAATGACCTCAGAAGTCACTTGCACAACTGTTAGAGTATTTTATTGTGATGATTAGGGGCCAAGCACCGAAGGTACGGAGGCACCTATTGTATCTGTTCCCGTTCTTATTCTTATTTCCGACTGGGAGTCTATGGCAGCCCATAGAACCGCTTGCGGGAAAGTTATGAAATGTGGCTCATTGATAGAGGACAGTCTGAAAAGTCACCATAGCAAATTTGGAGTCTCCAACTCAATCCCTCTAGCGCCACCAACTGTCCAAAGTTTCACTCATGTTTATGCTAATAACTTTTGAACCACAAGGGCTAGAAACAAAATCCCCTTTTCCTCTGATTCTATGGCTCAAGCCGATTCGATAGCACTCTATGACGTCATTTTCCGTCATGGAAATTTGTCCGCCATTTAGAATTATCTGAAAAACCTACTTTTTCGAACTCCTCCTAGGCCGATGCTCCGATGTTCACGAAAATCGAATCATATCATCTCCAGACTGAGCCGACTAAAAGTTATGGATTTTGTGTCGATTCGTATAGCGCAGCAGCAAAGTTGAGGCATGATGCTAATAGCACTATTCAGGCTTTATCTCTGCAATGCCTTGACATATTTACACCAAACTTTGTAGGTGTCATTGTCACTTCACTCTGACCACATCACATCAGTTTTGTAACTGCTCCACCTATTGGTCGAAAGTGATAGTTTGTACAGTAGAAAAATCATTATGTCTATGGAATGTCCCCATTTAATTAGCTAAGTAATCGTTTGTGTGTGTGTGTAACGGGAAGGTTTAGGGGTAGGCTTAGTGTAAGAGGATAAAATATACAGTTTGTACAGTAGAAAAATCATTATGTCTATGGAATGTCCCCATTTAATTAGCTAAGTAATCGTTTGTGTGTGTGTGTAACGGGAAGGTTTAGGGGTAGGCTTAGTGTAAGAGGATAAAATATACAGTTTGTACAGTAGAAAAATCATTATGTCTATGGAATGTCCCCATTTAATTAGCTAAGTAATCGTTTGTGTGTGTGTGTAACGGGAAGGTTTAGGGGTAGGCTTAGTGTAAGAGGATAAAATATACAGTTTGTACAGTAGAAAAATCATTATGTCTATGGAATGTCCCCATTTAATTAGCTAAGTAATCGTTTGTGTGTGTGTGTAACGGGAAGGTTTAGGGGTAGGCTTAGTGTAAGAGGATAAAATATACAGTTTGTACAGTAGAAAAATCATTATGTCTATGGAATGTCCCCATTTAATTAGCTAAGTAATCGTTTGTGTGTGTGTGTAACGGGAAGGTTTAGGGGTAGGCTTAGTGTAAGAGGATAAAATATACAGTTTGTACAGTAGAAAAATCATTATGTCTATGGAATGTCCCCATTTAATTAGCTAAGTAATCGTTTGTGTGTGTGTGTAACGGGAAGGTTTAGGGGTAGGCTTAGTGTAAGAGGATAAAATATACAGTTTGTACAGTAGAAAAATCATTATGTCTATGGAATGTCCCCATTTAATTAGCTAAGTAACAGTGTGTGTGTGTGTGTGTGTGTGTGTGTAGCAGATGGTGTTCAGTGCTGGACCTGTGACACGTCAGAGGAGCGTTTGGGATTCAGGTTCAGTTCTTCTGTAGCTCATAATCAGATGTGTTTGTTGAGGCTGAAACACACATCTGTTCTGTAGAAGCAGTTGCACAGAGTAAGTGTGTTAATCAGAGCTTAGAGTTCTGCTGTTTTCAAATCAACCAGAACAAGCAGTTTCAGCCAGTGTGGGGAGTCACACCAGACTCACATTAACCACACCCCCTCACGGATAAACCCCGCCCCCTCACAACAAACCCCGCCCTCTGAACACATCAACTCTTTCCCAATTTCCGTATTTTTGTATAATCGCATCACCCCCTGGTTCCTTCAACAAAAACACATTGCAAAAATGTATTCTTTTGTTCATCATGATGACCTTCACAATTGAACACACCTGTTCAAACGTAGGCTAAAAGCGAACTACATCACCACCACCATTAAACACACAGTGTGTCTGTTCTCGAACAATGTTAGGAAGACTATTCCAAAGTTTAGGTGCTTAATAGGAAAAGGATCTACCGCCAGCAGTCGACTCATACCTAGGGTTGTGATTGTTTTCTTCTAAAAGAGACAGAAAGAAGCAGATCTAGCCGTTTTTAAGGCCTTTCTGTACGCAGTAGTGCTATCTTTCCATGAAATGCGTTAAACCTCTAGTTTTGTTTTCTTCCATCTACGCTTCATTTTTCTGGCTGCTTTTGTGTGCTCGTTGTACAGTGCCATTGGACTATTCTCTAGGATCAAGATGCAGAAGGATTATAATAAACAGAATGATATCATGTGCTGGAGTGAACATTAATATGTTAACAAGGTAATTTTTCCTCATAGTTTTCGCTAACAGCTTCACATGAGCTTTTGTTTTTGGAAGGATTGAGAGCTGAAACTAGCCTGGGTTTCCCCATGCTGCCTTGAGCGCAGCGCAATTTTATTCACGCTGCTAGGCAGCCTGGACACCATGGACCAGATTTTCCCCTCAAAAAGGGATCCAATCACAGAACGGGGAGGGAGCAGCAAGACGATGACGACATTTATGCAACACACCGAAGCAGTTTGTTTATATCTATGGATCCAACATGGCATCAGACGCGAAGTTACCTTTCGATGCAGCCTTAGATAGTGTTCTAAGTAGTTTAGAACGCAAGTTTATTTCGTCTTCTTCCTCGTCGAACTTCTGCCGCTCTACAGACGTCATCTGGTATAATTGAAACGATTGGCTATGAGCTACGTACAGGCGCATTTGATAGACATTCGTAGCGCCCAATAAACGGCTCTGGGCATTCGTAAACCACGCCTCAAATACGAGAAAATGAACATATGGTTCCCAGACCACGTCTCAATGAGAAAGAGGTCTGACGTTAGCCAGGCTAAACGCCAGCGTCTCTGAATGCCACTGGAATCATCCCGCTGGGCTCGGCAGGCCCTCGGGATTTGCCGGAGCAACAGGAGCATATGGATAACCCTCCAGAAACACAATCACTGCGGCTGTGAGAAAGCATCCATTCATCATCTGATATTCTGTATTAGTATGGACTCACATTTACATGCACATCATTTTCAGATTAAGGTCCAGACAGCTTGTGCTTTTTCTTCAAATATTTATTAAATGTCAAAAAAAATTATATAATAATAAAAATTATTCTTCTTATTGTAGTATAATAAACAATTATTATACATTTATATAATAATATATACTTTTTATTTTAATTATAATTTGTATTACTATTGTGTTATGATAAAAATACTTAGTAGCCTATTAAGTTTTTTATCATACTATATATATATTTTTTTATTATTATTATTATAATGTAATAATACACAATTATAATAAATGTATATAATAATAATATATTTTTATTTTAATAATTATAACATTCATTTTTATTATTGTATTTTAATAATAAAACTATAATATATAATATTAATGTAATAATTTGTATAATTGTTATTGTAAAATAACGAAAATATAATTAATATATTAATACTATATATTATTTTAATACTAATAACTATAAATATTGCAGCTATTATAATTATTAAAAATATCTAAATAATTTTATTTCAAGCTAATTATAATATATATTATTATTATTATAGTATAGTAATAGTAAATAATATTACTACTACTAGTACTATTAATAATATATTACAATTATTATTGTTGTTGTTGATACAAATATATATATTTTTATATTTTATTCTTCAGATCGTGTTCATTCCCCGAGCACTGCGAGCTGTTTAAAACACACACACCATCCTGATAATTAGACATTCTCACATTTAAACACACACACACACACACACACACACACAACGGTTAGTGTCCTTTAGTGCGGAAGTACATCAGCCGTGTGAATGTGTGAATGTCTTGACATTTAGCAGCGCATGAAGTCAATGACTCCATTAGATTTATATTTGTTCAAATGCTCGTGTTAATAATGCATGACCTGGAAAGGGCACAGAAAGATTTCCTCTCCGAGCTCTTCCTTTATCAGCTCGTCCTCCTGCTGTCACTCGATTCCTTCCAGAAACCAGAAACACTGAAGATCTGATCGTCTGAGAGACACGGGGAGTTCAACACATCTACACACATTCACCAGCTTAAAGGATAGTTCACACAAAAATGAACATTATCCCATGATTTACTCTCCCTCAAGCCATCCTAGGTGTGTATGACTTCCTTCACACAGTCAGAGTTATAGTAATAACTAGGATAATAATACCCTGGCTCATCCCAGCTTTATAATGGCTTTAGTGTCCGAGTTTTTGAAGCTCCAAAAAGAGCATCCATCCATCATAAAAGTAATCCATCCGGGGTAATGAAGGCCTTCTACAGCGAAAACATGAGTTTGTGTAACAAAAATATACATATTTATAACTTTATAATCACGTGTCCGACAGAATGTTGACCTCTGACCCCTGTTACCATTTTTTGAAAAGAAAAATCTTAACACTTTACAATAAGGTTCATTAGTTAAGATTAATGTATTTACTAACATGAACTAACAATGAGAAATACATTTGTTACAGTATTTATTAATCTTTGTTAATGTTATAAAAATACAGCTGTTCATTGTTTGTTCATGTTAATTCACCTAATGTTCACAAATACAACCTTTGATTTTAAGAACGTGTTAATAAATGTTGAAATTAATATTAACTAAGATTAATAAATGCTGAAGAAGTATTGTTCATTATTAGTTCATGTTAACTAAGGTAGTTAACTAATGCCGCGGGGTCAGAGGTCACTCTTGTGAACGCATGTCATACGCGGGGTCAGAGGTCACTCTTGTGAACGCATGTCATACGCGGGGTCAGAGGTCACTCTTGTGAACGCATGTCATACGCGGGGTCAGAGGTCACTCTTGTGAACGCATGTCATACGCGGGGTCAGAGGTCACTCTTGTGAACGCATGTCATACGCGGGGTCAGAGGTCACTCTTGTGAACGCATGTCATACGCGGGGTCAGAGGTCACTCTTGTGAACGCATGTCATACGCGGGGTCAGAGGTCACTCTTGTGAACGCATGTCATTCGCGGGGTCAGAGGTCACTCTTGTGAACGCATGTCATTCGCGGGGTCAGAGGTCACTCTTGTGAACGCATGTCATACCCGGGGTCAGAGGTCACTCTTGTGAACGCATGTCATACGCGGGGTCAGAGGTCACTCTTGAACGCATGTCATACCCGGGGTCAGAGGTCAATTTTTGTGAACGCATGTCATACGCAGGGTCAGAGGTCACTCTTGTGAACGCATGTCATATGCGGGGTCAGAAGTCACTCTTGTGAACACATGTATGGCCGTTGCCGGAAGCCAGTATTCATAATAATTTCATCTGTAGTAATTTTATCTTAATTTATGATATTCGTACTTGCAAACAAGACAAAAATACTGAGGAGGAAAACGACTTTAAAAGCTAAAAACCGAAAGTGCAACATTAGTGATTCAAAGCCTCATAAAGAGCACGAATGCAGTTCCAGTGAACGCAAACATGTTTATTTTATGAGGTCAAAAATAAGGCTAGCATCACATTAACCATTCAGACTGTACTTTCCAGTCTGCAAATATCATTATTCAGTGATGTGGAAGTACGTGTCACGAGTTTATAGTAGAAGTGGGTCAAACGGTTTGTTCAGGTCAAGTCATGAACACAATTTCTGTAACTGGATGTTGACGTATTGAATGTGATATTCTGGATGATTTAACCTGTTCTGAATTCAATTCAATTCATGTTTATTTGTATAGCGCTTTTCACAATTCATTTCAAAGCAGCTTTACAGAAAGTGCATGAGTCCATATTACAGTTTACAGTGTTCTGTTATCAGAGGAAACTATCTAAGTTATGCATTTCAGAAATGTACATATACAAATCACAGTTAGCTAAAAATGTATTCATGTTAACAATGTAATAATTTAATGCAGAAACAATGAGCTCATAGAAGTAATGATGTAATTTTATGAGCCATTGAAGTATGAATACTTGTTTGTTAACAAATGATTCTTACATTAATTAAATATATCATTGCTGCATGAATGCCTGGATCTGTTTACCAGTGTTTAACTAGTGTAAGATGATGCTGATCTAGTGTAGTAAGACGTCTTGAGGACACAGTCATGGACGCCTCAGGCCGCTTCATCTCTCGCTCTCCTCGTGTCCGTGTGCTTCTCTTCATCACACGTGTCGTTTCTCTCCAGGCTGGATCAAGGTTAGCTTCAGTGGGCAGAGGTTTTCCCAGATGAGTTCATCTTCCGCAGCTCTAGATCAGACAATAGCTGATGTGAGATCAGACGCTGGGCTTATTTTAGACACTGAGTCTCTGGAGGGTTTCGGCGGCTCCACAGCACTATTAATTATTCGCAGGCTCTGCGTTTTCTGCGATAGCGTTGACTGGGTTATCTTCAGGTCACTTCACTAGTATTTGTAGGTTGCGATAAGGTTTGTTTGTAAGGTTTCATTTCGACCAATTTCTCAGAAAACAAGTATTAATATCTTAATATTATGCTTCTCCAGTAAATGCATCATGATTTAAGAATGTTTATATTTTGCTTCTCCAGTAAATGCATCATGATTTAAGAATGTTTAGATATTTGTGCTGGAACACGAGACAGAAACACTGAGAAAGAACATCATTTTTTTTGCAGTGTGATGTTGTAAGGACGGGCACACATAATACACGAAACCCAGCCGTTCACGTTCATTGATCGATTCACTGCAGACTCGTCTCTCTTTCAGACGACACAAACCAACCGTCTCGAGTTCAGATCAATACGACAGAGGACCAAGACTTTATTTTAAGATCAATCTCTCTTCTGAGGTTGAATTGTGCATCTGTACATTTGGTTGAGCTCGGTTAGGTTTCGTGTTCAGGCTTAAATTTGTCACCAAACTAGGGTAATGATCCAAGATGGCACCGTTGTCTATGGCATGCCGTCTGTTTATTTTTTGCCATTAAGTCAAAATGTCGCTCAACATATCTCTACGCTCTCTACGAAAGAATTGTCCATTAAATGCACCTTATCAAAAAAAATCAATTCAAGTTCATCACGGTCAAAAAGTTAGTTTGACCTTCTCCGCGCACCCTTCTGTGTCGATTTGACAACATAAATACAGTATGTGCCCTCTAGTGGTGTGAAAGAAAATTACAAGAACCCATTAATGGCTCCTACACCATCTTTCCGGCTGGGCTGGAGGACTGGCATCTGTTTTTAAAAACAGTTTCTGTAGTCGGACACTAGAAACGGATTAATACAAGTAGAACTTTTCTAACTGGACCAGACAAACTTGTAGTAGTAGTGCCTCAGGGCTCAGTGCTAGGACCGCCTCTATTCTCCATCTACATGTCATCACTGGGATCTGTCATTCAGAAACATGGGTTTTCCCATCACTGTTATCATCTAGCTACTGGAGTGCCTCAGGGCTCAGTGCTGGGACCTTTTTATCTTCTCCATCTACATGTCATCACTAGGATCTGTCATTCAGAAATATGTTTTATTTTTTTTATTTTCAATCACTGCTTTGCTAATGACACACAACTCTATCTCTCAGTCCAGCCTCAGACTTTTCTTGCTGGATGAAATACCATCAACTTTAACTCAACCTTGTGAAGACAGAACTGCTCGTGGTTTCGACCAACCCAACACTTCATCACAACTTCTCCATTCAGCTGTAGGTTCATCATCTACAACTCCATCCAGGACAGCAAGGAATCTCTGAGCTGTGATTGATGATCAGTTGAACTTCACAAGTCCTGCAGATTTGCTTTATACAACACTAGGAAGATCAGGCCCTTCCTATCGGAGCTACACAACTCCTGGCCCAAGCTCTTGTTCTCTCCAGACTGGACTCTTGTAATGCTCTCTCCTTCCAGCATCACTGTCAAACCTCTGCAACTGATCCAGACACTGCAGCAAGAGTGTCTTTATTGAGCCGAAGAGACACACGTCACTCCTCTCCTCATAAACCTGCACTGGTTTCCAACAGCCGCTCACACCAGATTCAAGGCCCTGATGTTTTCCTACAGAACAACCACTGGCTCTGCTCCTCTACACCTAAACTCACTACTTTCTGTTCTGTTCTGTTCTGTTCTGTTCATTTTAAAACCTGTGTACTGTGAGACTGACTGAGACTCGTCTCACATCACTTACATATTGCTGCTCTTTTGTTGGTTGAACTGCTTCTTTTGTTCTCTTCATTTGTAAGTCGCTCTGGACAAAAGCATCTGCAAAATGATTAAATATAAAAGTAAAAATGTAAGTTCACTGCTATAACCTGGCTTATAAAAAATGAATTATGAGGATATGAGACTCAAAGCTCTGATTCAGCCTCCACAAAGACAAAAACAGTGGCTGAGCAAAAGTGATCGATAATCCGAAAAAAGACTGTGTTACGGAGGGAAAGAGAAAAAGGTCAGAGAGAGAGAGAGAGAAACAGATGATGATGAGCAGGAGATTGATCATGTTCCTGCTGTATTATTATGCTTTTATCATCTCCATCCTGAGGTGATATGACTGATCAATAACACGCTTTGCTTTGATTCGGTTTGATCTGATAAACGCTGACCTGTGCGATGTGTTGGCTTATTTTCAGATATCATTCACAGCACATTGAACCCTAATAAAGCGTCGAAGCTGTCAGTCTAATGACTTCATCAGAATGACGGACAGTGCTTGTTTCCAGAGCATCTGTGTGTCCGTGTGTTCAGAACCAAAGCAGATTAAACTATAAGCCGAAGGCCATGGATTGAGAGGAATCAGAGACAGAATGAGGTCGAGAACCGAACGTCGAGATACAAGATACGGGCAGAATCACGCAGCAGACACTAGACGGCTCGTTCGACCTGATCTGACACTTAAAACCCCCTGATGATTCACTCATATTAAATCACACGCTGACAGGAGACGTGAGCAGTAAGCTGCGCTCAGGTCCTCATATAAACCAAAGATGACCTCTATTATGGTCAAGTCTATGGTTTATTACAGGGATAGTTCACACAAAAATGAAATTAGCCCACGATTTACTCACCCTCAGTTCATCCTAGGTGTATATGACATTCTTCTTTCAGACGAATACAATCGGAGTTATATAAAAAAAATGTCCTGGCTCTTCCAAGCTTTATAATAAGGAGTGAATGGCTGTTTTGAAATCGATGTTTTGAAGTCCATAAAAGTGCATCTATCCATCATAAAAGTGCATCTATCCATCATAAGTGCATCTATCCATCATAAAAGTGCATCTATCCATCAT